>BPTQ01000004.1:22892102-23133451 GCA_019973895.1 Chrysanthemum seticuspe | reverse complement strand
GCTTCTTTTACTATAAAGAAGGTTTCCACGTTAGAAAAGAAAGAAAAATAAGATAACTACAAAATCCGCTAAAACATCAATAGAATAAAAAGAAAGAAAAGATTGCACCTTTGGAAGAAATATCATTTTCTTCGTAACCCATTTTGATAGATGTTTACTATATATGATTCAGGTTTTTTTTTTTGAGTCAGTATCATTGTTGTCTTCAAAGAATTCCAGAGGATTTCAGATAAGAAGGACATGCGGTGTGTTTATCTATCCGGATATGAATAATAGTGGTGTCATCTGAACAGTGACGGAGAGGATGATTGTTTCCGGTGAGAGTTTGGCTATTGTGATTACAGTTTGTTCAACAAATTAAAAAAATATGCAATTAACAAAACCCCCAAACTATGAGAAACCCTAATTTCAAAACTCAATTTTTATATATGTATAAGCTATAAAAATTGTTAAAATTGAAAGGAATAAGAGTTAATTTCGCACGAAGTATTTGGTACCTTATTTTTGTGTTTCTCGATTTTGTACTGATTCCCATCTTCTTCCTCCGGCTGTGGATTGATGGTGATTCTGAATTTTCGCCATTAATCGACGCTACTGCTACCTCCGTCATTGTTACAATAAGCATCATCAAGAAACACATAACCCATTCAATATGAAATCTACATATAATTATTTTTTCCCCACTCGATGGAGGATTTGTTCTAAAAGTCGGTGCAGGTAATTTCTAAGGATTTGTTCTAAGAATGAGAGAGGCGGTGGTATCTTCTCATAATTTCTAGAGATATCGATCTGACTCACCTGGGCCGGATACACTATAACGGACAACTGTACCGGGCTACATCTTCAGCAGCCCACCAAGCTACTGCATGCGCATGACACGTGACCATGGAGGACTATTTTTTTCCCCACCGACCTCGGGGATTAGTATATATATAGAATAGAGTTTCTGGATGTTTACAATCATCATCGAGCTGAGGTCCATTGAACCCAAAATTGAATGCTTGTTTGTTTTGTAGTAGCTAGTTGTACTTATATAGATAAATAATTAATCAATAACAATAGGGTCATACTATTAATACCCCCTATGATGTAAAATCATAGGGGAATATTCCCTTTATCTCTCACTTTTTCAGTACAACATAGTTTTTTGTCAGTTTTTGTTTTGTATTTCTGACAGTTTTAAGCGTTTGACGTATTAATCTTTATATTTAATGTTCCGCATTTTCAGGTTTATAGCTTTTTGATATAAACAAAATTATAAAAAAAAAATAAAAAAAAAAAAAAAACAAAAAAAAAAAAAAAACAAAAAATAAAAGGAGGGTATATCTAAAAATATAGCCCCCGTATGAATAACTCATGCCTAACAATAATGGAGGTATTTGGTATGATATCAATTTCAGGACAATTTCTTAGTGCATGAGGCGTGCCTCATTTTGTCTCGTCCCAAATAGACAACATTATATTTGCATTCACTTCTACATCTTGTTTCATTCAAGATGGAATATATTACGCTGGATTACCTAGTACTTTTTACTTGACTTTTTTACTAGTCACCTTGAGTACTGCTGGTTTGGTCATAGAGTGTAACTAGGGGTGTTAACGATCTGAGCCGAGTCGAGTTTCAGAGTATTCGAGCTTGGCTCGATTAACTATAACCCGGCTCGAGCTCGGTTCGAGCTCGAATAATTTTTTAAAATTGTGTTCGAACTCAAGCTCGAATATTTTGTTATTGCTCGAGCTCGATGCTCGTTTAGATAATTAAAATTTTGTTCTCAAGCTTTAAGATTACCTTTTTACTTGACCTAAGCTCGTTTAAAAGCAGAATTTTGTTATAAGGAATTGAGTTACAAATCATTGAAATTAATTTCAACAAATATTTTTTGCTAAAGTCCACTAATAATAAAAGTAGGTTTATTACAGACCAAAGAGCCTTAAACGTTCGCTTAACTGAGCGACAAATTTAACTCATGGGTTTTTGCTTTTATAGAGGAGTTTATGAAAGTCATTTTCTTCTCTCATCCAATGTGGGATGGAGTATCTAATTTGTCTAATGTGTTATTCTTTCACAAACAAGATATAGAACGTAACAAATATTCCATATATAAATTGCGAGGCTCTAAAAATAAAATATATAACTTGGATTTTATGTTAGATTTAGATTAAGTGTATTTTGTTATGCATGTATGGGTTAGAGTTGAGTTTCTTAACACGATTAATAAAGGGGTCGTGTTTGGGTTGAGGTTATAGTGACATGCCAACCCGCGAACCCGAATAGGTCAACCCGAACACGACTCGATTGCCACCCCTACTCCACTCCCCGAGTTCTTGACTCAGGAGTTGCTTTAATAAGTTAATAAACTCCCTTTTTGGCGAAGAAAACTTCACAACATCGCTTGCAAGTTTATTGATATTAAGCTAGATCGATATCGAGTTCTTCTTCTGGTAGAACCAAACTTGTTATGTTTTATGGTCCAAACATAACAAACCTATCACCCTTTTGTTTTAAGGCGTAAATACACTAAACCTATAACCTTTGTGATTTAAGGCTTAAACACATAAACCATCTAACCTATCACCCTTTTGTATTTATTCAGTATAAAAATGCTCATTTTTTTATATTGCATATGATTGTGCATCACTTTATTTTATTTCAGATGCTATATTTCTAAGTGTTTATACTACTTATAAAAAGTGTATATCTTTTCTTAAATTTGAATTTTAAAATTTGAATTTTGAAAGTTAAATTAATGTAGTTTGCTTAAAATACCCTTAGGCACCCTTTAAATTTGACAACTTAAATTATGTATTTTTCTAATCAATTCTAAGCACACGCTTTATATTCAAAAAACACGTACTTTGCATCAAGAGGCGAACCAAAATCACGATTTCACAAATATAATTATTTACCGCTATACACCGTCGCTTTGCGCGAATATATGTCTTGCTAAATATAACATTTGATTGATTTTCATGCATTCATTTAACATAGGAGATCACAATATTTTTTCTCAGGGCCGTCTCGTAGTTTTCGGTGACCCTAGGCGATAACAAAAAAAAAATGCCTATTACACTTGTAAACTAAAAAGAAATTACATATAAACTTGAATTATATGACTCATATTTGTTTAATATTATATGTATTTATATGCAAAATTAATAAAAATGTGGCCTCTTTTAACTGGAGGCCCTGTGCGACAGCCCCCCCCCCCCCCCTCTCCCCTCCCCTCCCCTCCCCTGTTTTTTCTTAGCATACATATGTATGATGTTTGATTTGATTTGATAGTAACTTATAATTTATGAAACAAATATTTATATTGATCTTTGGAGCATAGTAAATGTTCGTAGATATAATTTAGTTTTTACACATAATCATTGTTGCATTTGTAATAGAAAGTTCAATCCCACATCGACGGAGGAAAATAAAAAAACATGAAATAAGAGAGTTATAAAAACAAAAGGCAAGTAAGTGGTTTAGTGGGTGGTATGAGTTCAAGTTTGTATTACCTACCTAATTTTACCAGTGAAATTTGATATTTTTTTAGTTAAAAATAACGTTGTTCGTAGCTAATAAAATTACAATTTATGATATTTATAATTTAATTTGGCTCGAATAGCTCGTTTGACTCGTGAAACTCGAATAACTCGTTTGTTTAGCTCGTTCGACACGAGAAACTAAACGAGTTCTCGAACGAGCCGAGTTGGATATTAGTTTCTGAAAGCTCGGCTCGTAAAATTAGTCGAGCATTATTTTCAGTTCGAGCTCGACTCGAGTTCGTTTATCTTCAAGCTCGGATCGAGTTAAACGAGCTCGAACTCGAGTAGCTCGATAAGAGCTCGACTCGTTAACACCCCTAATCTTACATCTTGTGTAATAACTATTATCATGATTATATCGATACCAAAATTCAGACACCAAACATGGTCAAGCGAACTTTGTGCTGTTAGCTTGGTACACAAAGTTTTTATTTATTTTTTATTTTTTATTTTTATTTCATACTAGAAGTCGTTTTGGTAGCCTTAGATTGTTTTTTTAGGACTAGTTGGATACCCACGCACAGCGGCGGCGATAAATATAGTTATATAATAAATATAGTAAATAAATTGCTAACCAAACTTTCCTCGCAATTCCCTACCCGCTTAGTGAATTTATTTCATAACACTCCAAATGTATATGTGTTAGTTGTATGTGTTTCTTTGGGTTTTCCGTATTTTTCCTTGACATCATTATTCCCGCATATAAAAAGACCTTCACAATCTTTTTCCCGTCAAACAATTTCCCAAAAGTAAATAATTTTGATAAATCAAGTTTGTATTGATTGAAATAAAGGTTAAAGTTATAAAAATTTGAATCAAAATAAAATAAATCTACTAAAAATGTAAAAACTAAAAACTCATAAAAATATATCAAAATGGATGTTGAATTAAAGAGCACAAAATTTTAAAAAATATGGTGAAATTAGATCATAAAAAAATTAAACGAATTAAAAGATATTTAAATTTAAAAATAAATGTGATTAATTAGTTAAGAAGTGACATGTGTCACCCCATTATAAGAGCTCTTTATTTTAGTTTGTTAGAGCTCCTCCCTTTTTGTTATTTTTTAGTTAGAGAAGTGACACATGTCACTCAATGATTGGAGCTCCTTATCTTAATTTTTTGTGGAGCCCACAACTTAAATGCTTTATATATTAGTATAGACTAGTAGGATACCCGCGCACAGCGGCGGCGATAAATATAGTTATATAATAAATATAGTAAATGAATTGCTAACCCAACTATCCTCGCAATTCCCTACCCGGTTAGTGAATTCATTTCACAACACTCCAAATGTATGTGTTAGTTGTATGTGTTTGTTTGGGTTTTCCATATCTTTCCCGTGACATCATTATTCCCGCATATAAAAAGACCTTCACAATCTCTTATCCTTCAAACACTTTCCCAAAAGTAAATGATTTTGATAAATAAAGTTTGTATTGATTGAAATAAAGGTTAAAGTAATAAAAATTTGAATCAAAATAAAATAAACATACTAAAAATGTGAAAACTAAAAACTCATAAAAATATATCAAAATGGATGTTGAATTAAAGAGCACAAAATTTTAAAAAATATGGTGAAATTAGATCATAAAAAAATTAAACAAATTAAAAGATATTTAAATTTAAAAATAAATGTGATTACTTAGTTAAGAAGTGACATGTGTCACCCCATTATTGGAGCTCCTTATTTTAGTTTTAGTTTGTTGGAGCTCCTCCTTTTTTGTTATTTTTTAGTTAGAGAAGTGACACATGTCATTCAATGATTGGAGCTCCTTATCTTAATTTTTTGTGGAGCCCACAACTTAAATGCATTATATAATAGTATAGATAAAGACTAGGCATCCACACTAAACACATACTGTAACAAGTTGCTAATATTTACAGAAATGGCTGCAATATATTACAGTAATATTTACAGTTTATTTTCTTACGACAAAGCAGGCATACACACTAAGCATAACAAGTTGCTAAATATTATAAGAAATGGCTGCAATATACTATTTTAATTTGTTGTTTTTCTTTGTAGGCAAGGCGTATTAAACAACACTTTTGAGGAAGTTTTTAAGGTGTAGTGAGAGATTTCAAGTTATTCTGATTGTACAAATTATGAATGATTGTGCTTAATCATATTATTAATAATGTCCCCTAAATATAGTTCTGATCCATATCCTTCCCAAAAGTGTAATGAACATCCTTTAAATATGTGATTTTGGTGCAACATGGTCATTCGGTTTTTGTACAACATTGCGTCCCTTCCTTGTATTTTCACCAAGAACGACTACAAGAAATTTAATTGTTAAATTTGTAACTATGATTTTATTACAATGATTTAAGAATAAATATTCCAACAACTTTCTTACATGATTGCAGTGTGATAACGCTAGACATTAATTCACATAAGTCATGAACTCTGCCCCGATGACAGTTGTTTTGCACTTTGTATATACCTTCCATAGCTGGTTGCCTAAATTTATCTAATGCACTAATTTGTTCCGCTCGCAAATATTCTTAGTAAACCTAAGTTGGTATGTTTCCAGTTGATTATTATATTGTTGCAGAATAGCAACCGATATACTCAACGGATCATGACAACGACTGTTTTCTCGAGAAAGACAGCTAAACCTAATAATCCAACAAATACTTTTAATATCAATTATTTTAATTTTAATAATCCAATAAAGATTCAAAAGTACCAATTTTTTAACTAACCCAAGTCAAATCGCGAGTCGTTCAAATTTAACAGCTAGGCCTCTATGCTCTTGATAATAAGACTAAAAGCCATACTTAGGGAAGTTATTAATTAGGTGACTGGTAAAAAGTACTTCGGCATATAACTAACATTTAAATACCGGATTTGGTAGCATGGATGTATTAAGATTAACATATATAGTATATATAGGTATTCTGATACATCTATTTCAGGTATAAACTAATTGGTACATTACAAAGAACACGAAGTAATAAACAAATCCATGATAAAAGAATCAACATTTGTATACCATTTTAAACTCAAACTCCTTCACTTTATTATGAAAGTAACTCCCTTTTCAATGCTTCCTGCTAACTCTTTTTTTGCTTCCTCCAATCCAGCCCTGTTGATGCCAAATTAAGCAAACATTAATCATCCATTTTTAACTAAAGCTTACTGCAATAATTAAAAGAATTGTGTGTCGATGCCTTACCTTTCATATTCATTCAAAGGTCCAAGTTGGTTTGCAAAGAAAGGTTGTTCCATTACATGTTTACCAACAATTAACAAATACTTACTAAACTCGGATCCGAGAAAATTATATGTGGCAAGTGTTCAATTTTGGAAATGCATATTCCTGGAAATGCACATTCGATGAATAAGCTGTTGGAAAAATAGTTTTTGCAAAATGAGTTTTTGCAACTTTTGGACACTATTTAATATATGTATATGTTATATATATTTATATTTCTTGGTAGCTTTGCGTTCTCCTCGACGAGAGCTTCGCAACGAGCTAAAGTATGTCCAAAATGGAGTTAATATGAATGAGATATCGTGTCTCAAAGTGGGAGCCTGCGGACACGAATGCAGCTCCGAAACTTCGCCTACGTGCGTATATAAATTCCAGATTTTGTCCATTTATTTTTAGAACAAATTTTAACTTTGTGAACAAGTTATATAGAATCTGTTTAAATAAATGAAAGATATTAAATATGTTCTAGAATGAAACAGATTTGCAAATATCGTGTATATTGAACAGAATATCTTGTCTTGGAGAACAAGATAGGTTTTCAGTATAAATAGAACCCATGTCTCATTCGGTTTTTACACATTCAGAAAACGGAGAACAAGATAGGTTTTCAGTATAAATAGAACCCATGTCTCATTCGGTTTTTACACATTCAGAAAACGCAACTACATTACTGTAACGTTCCAGCAGTCTCTTCGATCAGAAACACTCAGGCTTCCGTGATCTTTCAGGCAAGTGGTCTAGTCCGGCTGTACAACAGCTGCGTACGTTGTACCCTGGGAAACAGACGACGAATCTGTTTTAAGGGAATCGTATTCAATACGAGCCTCGTACATGTGTCTTTACTGCTTTCGTTTATTATAATTCTATAGTGTCTGTCTTCTGTTTCTACCCCGTTCTGTCTGTTTTAATTTACTCTTTTGTTTCTGTTAATTTATATACTGTCATTATAATCTGGTTTTATTATAAAAGTGTACACCGTTTTCCACATAAGCACACATGTACTTGCTTCACTGCACATCTAGTGATGTTAATCTTATAACTATTGGTTCAATTCACACACGTACCAATTTAGTCAGAGTTTCAACTTATGACCCATCAACCCATCCGAGAAAGGCAAACCTTTATAACTTTTCCATATCGGCCAAAGTATTCTTTTCGTTCCAATACTCTTGTCCATATATAAACAGTTATAGGCACCCTGCAAACAGAGGATCAAATGTAAAAAATGAAGCCGAGAAGTTTCAGAAAACACATCCTAGAAATATTAATAGTATGTCATAGCGTACTTAAGGACATGTGAGGACATAAGTAGTTCCGGTTCACCACCCCACACATGTGACCGCTTCATATGTGAGACACAAGTCTCGAAATCACCTTCAAGGAACCTGAAAAACATGGTCTGCTCATTCATTTGCTAAAAGTAATAAAAAAAATCAGATTATTCTATTTTCATTAGCAAACAAGTTAACGGATGAAAACACTAACTACTATAAAAAAGGTTCAGCTTACCATTCAGTTTCAGATCGTCTCTTGATCAACTCATTCACAACCTATAAAATAAGTTGATATAACGTTTAATGAAAAACATTAGTAAGACTGCGAAGTCATGGGATAATCAGAATCAGTTATGTTGCAAGATAATAGTAAACTGGTCCTAAATAATTAGATATTTAAAAAATGTCACATATAAGCATTTTTTTATTACACAAGCTGCATATTTGTAGCTGATCCAACAATAAAGTTAGTTTAATTATAAATTTTAGTAGAATTACATTATACTTCAGCGATCAGCCATCTCTATTCAAATCAGTGTGATAGAGTCAATTTCGCCAGACTTGTGGAGTTTCTTCAAAACATAAATCATTAAATAAATTTATGTTATATAAGAAACAACAATATGATAAGCAATGGCGTAATATGTATTACTCAAAACATAAAAAAAAAAACATAGATGCCGAACATGAGTAATACCTCGAAGGTCATCCAAAAGAGGAAACGGGTCATTATTGTTACATGCCAAAAAGGTTCGGATTGAGTGACCCACAGAGTCTTTTCTGGCCATTTATTTAAAGGTAATTTATTAATTACTATGTTAATAATGCTCAAAGAAACCATAAAAATAGAAACTTCTATCTTTGAATAAGCCAGACTCATTTCCATTCAGCTATTGATTAAATATGATCTAATTTCACCGTCCGTTGCTTTGCTTTTGCTTTGGGTTCCTCTGGACTGCTTGCTTTTCTTGCCTTGTTTTTTGTTTTTGGTGCCTTGTTTTTGCTGCTCTTCCTTTCCTTGCCTTGTTTACTTGCTTTCGTTTCTGCTTGGCTTGTTGTTTTATTGTCTTCTGCTTTCTTCTCTCCTCTTTCTCACCCGCACACCTGCACTTGCTGGAGGTCTCGTTGGAAGCAGTCTCTCTACTCCCGGGTTTACCCGGGGGCAGGATCTGTCTACATTTCTACCTCCCCCATACCCCGCCCCGGCGGGATTGGGGTTGTTGTTGTTGTTGTTGTACTAATTCAGTAGTGGTAGATAGTGCCAGATTTTCAGGAAGCCACTAATTGATAGTGGAGGGACATCCATATTTTAAGGCATTCTTTATGGCCTGCTTTATGACCAGTTATCATTATCATCTCTATATAAGAGATTGCTCTGTATTTGTAAACAACACCAACAGATTACAACACAACAAGAAATAATACTCCTAGTTACCTCGTGTGGACGTAGGTTAGATTAGACTGAACCACCTTAAATCCTTGTGTTCTTAATTGTGGTAGTTAATTGTGTTTGTATGTGTCGTGTCCGATCCTTACAACTGGTACCAGAGCTTTGGCTCTTGATTGACACATACGAACAGAGAAGGTGAAGGAAGCTTACCTGTTGGAAGATATCGAGACCAGGCTTTGGTCGCCACCAGCGCCATCTCCACCATCGCTCGCTAGGGCTTCTCATCTCAGCCAGCCACCAGCGCCGCCTCAACACCACCCCGCAGTCACCCTCCCCCCCCCCCCCCCCCCCCCCCCGCGGCTGTCACCGATCACCAGAGATAGAGGCTGTCACAACCCCGCGGTGAAGTTGTCATCGATCACAACCCCGCGGTGAGGCTGTCACCGATCATCTTTTTTTTGTAGAAGAAAGGACCAGGTATCCTTTTAAAGAAAAAGAAGAGTGATTGGTTTTTTTTGGGAAGTTAAAGACCAAAAAAAAAAAAAAAAAAGGCATGGTGATTTTTTGGGAAGAAAACAAAGACCAGCTGTTTTTTGTTTGGGGAAGATAAAAGGTAGGCGTGATCTTTTGGGGAGGAAGAAAAGACCGACATTTTTTTGGGGTGAAGAAAAAGAAGCGTGTTGTATCTTTTTTTGGGGGAAGAGATCAGTGGTTTTTTTTCTTTTAAGAAAAAAAAAAGGAAGCCTTTTTTTTAAAGAAAAAAAAAGTTATTTTCTTTTGGTGGCCACAATTTTTCTACTTTGACAAAAGAAGTCCCTCACATTTTAATCAAGATCTTTGCACAAGTTTATCGTCATTTAACACTTGAAACAGATAAGTCACGTGTTTCTATTTCATTGCTTCCGCTCGTATAATTACCATTTAGCAGTACGAATCTGTTTGGTTTGTAGCAATTTGGTAATTTGTTTGTTAAAATGGCAGATGATAGTAAGATCAAGATTGACAAGTTTGATGGCAGTGATTATGGGTTTTGGAAAATGCAAATTGAAGATTTGTTGTATCAGAAAGAATTGCATTTACCTATGTTGGGCGAACAACCGGATGACATGTACGATGAAGATTGGAAGTTGTTGGACAGACAAGCTTTGGGAGTGGTTAGGCTTTCTTTGGCTAAGAGTGTTACGTATAACATTGTCAATGAAACAACTACGTACGGTGTATTCAAAGCTTTGTCCAACATGTATGAGAAACCATCCGCTTCAAACAAAGTGTTTCTCATCCGACAATTGTTAACACCAAGATGAAGGAAGGTATGTCAGTTGCCGCTCACATAAACGAGTTCAACTTGATTATCTCTCATTTAGCCTCTGTTGAAATAAAGTTTGAAGATGAAGTACAAGCTCTTCTCCTTTTATCATCTTTGCCCGATAGTTGGTCAGGCACAGTCACAGCCGTTAGTAGTGCATCGGGTACTACTAAGCTAACGTTTGATAGCATTCGTGACTTGATTTTAAATGAAGACATTAGAAGAAGAAGTAATGGAGAATCTTCCAGTTCTAGTTCTCTGTTACATACAGAAAGTAGAGGAAGAAGGAAAGATAGAGGACAAAATCGAGGCAGGTCAAAGTCTAGAAAAAGGGGGCAGTCTAAGAACCGAAAGGATATTGAATGTTGGAACTGCAAAGAAAAAGGTCACTTTAGAAACCAATGCCCAAAACCACAAGCTGCAAAGAAAGAAGTAAACAATGTATCCTCTAAAGAATCAGGAGATTTTCTCATTTGTTGTGTTGAGACTTCAGTAGAATCCTGGATTATGGATTCAAGTGCTTCTTTCCATGTTGTCTCATGCCTAGATATGGTCAAGAACCTACGAAAAGGTAATCATGGCAAAGTTCGTTTGGCCGATGATCAAGTGCTTGATATCACGGGTATTGGAGACGTAGATTTGAAGACCTCCATGGGAACCACCTTGACTTTGAAAGATGTCAGGGTTATCCCAAACTTGAGGAGGAAGTTGATTTCAGTTGGTAAGTTGGATGATGAAGGACTTAATGTTCACTTTGGGGGTGGACAATGGAAAGTGATCAAAGGCAACTTGGTGATTGCCAAAGGAAAGAAGAAAGGCACTCTATACATGGTAGAGATACCTGGTGATGGTGTTCATGCCGTAACCACCAATCCGAGTCCATCTAATTTATGGCACCAACGACTCGGACACATGAGCGATAAGGGATTGAAGATGTTGGCTAAGAAGGGGAAGTTTCCAGACTTGAAGAAAGTTGAAACTGAATTTTGTGAATCTCGTGTTCTTGGGAAACAAAAGCGTGTTACTTTCGTAAAGACGGGCAAGACACCAAAAGCTTAGAATTTGGAGCTTGTTAACTCGAATGTATTTGGACCGACACCAGTTTCATCTCTAGGAGGCAAAAACTACTATGTAACCTTTATCGATGATTCAACGCGCAAGGTATGGGTTTATTTTATTAAAAACAAATATGATGTATTTGATGCTTTTAAGATATGGAAATCTACTGTTGAAAATGAAACTGATTTGAAGGTAAAGTGCCTGAAGTCGGACAATGGTGGTGAATACATAAGCAAGGAGTTTGTTGACTATTGTGCCAAGCAAGGGATAAAGATGATCAAGACGGTTCCAGGAACCCCTCAGCAGAATGGTGTAGCTGAGAGAATGAATAGAACTCTGAATGAAAGGGCAAGAAGCATGAGATTGAATGCCGGCATGCCTAAGACATTCTGGGTCGAAGCAGTTAACATTGCAGCCTACTTGATCAACCGTTCACCATGTACTCCCTTGGATTTTAAATTGCCAGAAGAAATGTGGCAAGGGAAGGAAGTAAGCCTCAAACACCTGAAAGTCTTTGGTTGTAGTGCTTACAGTTTGTTAAATGATGGTGACAGGGATAAACTTGATTCAAAGACCAAGAAGTGCACATTCATTGGTTATGGGTCAGACGAAATGGGATACAGGCTTTGGGATAACGAAAACAGAAAGTTAATCCGAAGCAAGAATGTCACCTTTAACGAAGCTGAGTTATACAAAGACAGAAACAACAAAAGTCCAGAAGTTCAGAAGAAGTATGTTGAATTTGAAGGTGATGAAAAGAAGAAAGAAGCTTCAGTCGAAATCCCTGAATCTGGGGATGATTCAACTGACAGTGGGAGCTCAGGGGGTAATTCCAGTAACGATTCTGAAGATGAAGAAACCTGTCCTCCAACTCCAGAATCCCCAGTCACACCTCAAGTTCAACCAAGAAGATCTTCCAGAGTCACTAGACCACCAGCAAGATACTCACCATCTGTCAACTACATTCTCTTGACAGAAAATGGTGAACCCGAATATTACTCTGAAGCTATGGGGTTGAAAAATTCATTGCAGTGGGAGCTAGCAATGAAAGATGAAATGAAGTCGCTTGAGAAGAACAAGACCTGGCTTCTAACGAAGCTTCCATCTGAGAAGAAGGCTCTTCAGAACAAATGGGTTTTCAAGGTCAAAGATGAACATGATGGTACTAAACTGTACAAAGCCAGATTAGTAGTCAAGGGGTATCAACAGAAAGAGGGATTTGATTTCAATGAAAGTTTCTCTCCAGTGGTTAAGATGACTACCATCCGGCTTGTTCTCAGTATTGTAGCAGCAGAAGGCTTGCATCTAGAACAACTAGATGTCAAGAAAACCTTTCTACACGGTGACCTAGATGAAGACATTTACATGACACAGCCAGAGGTTTTTCAGGTTAAAGGCAAAGAAAACTTGGTGTGTAAACTGAAGAAGAGTTTGTATGGTCTAAAACAAGCGCCCAGACAATGGTACTTGAAGTTTGATAACTTTATGGGTAGGATTGGTTACAAGAGATGTGACAACGATCATTGTTGTTACATCAAGAAGTTTAAGGGTTCTTATATCATTCTACTACTCTATGTAGATGATATGTTGATTGCCGGTTCAGACATGTCAGAGATCAAGAAGTTAAAGAGGAAAATGTCTGAAGAGTTCGAAATGAAAGACTTAGGAGCTACAAACCAAATACTCGGGATGAGTATTTTCAGAAACAAAGATGGTTCTTTGACACTATCTCAATAGAAATACATTGGGAAAGTGTTAGAGAAGTTCAACCTTAAAGATGTCAAGATCAGAAGCACACCTTTGGGAAGTCACTTTAAGCTTTCTAAAGATCAGTCACCCAAATTAGATGAAGACAAGAAATAAATGGCTAAAGTTCCTTATGCATCTGCAGTTGGTAGCCTCATGTATGCAATGGTATGCACGAGACAAGATATAGCTCATGTTGTTGGGGTTGCTAGTCGTTTTATGTCCAATCCGGGGAGAGAACATTGGGAAGCAGTTAAATGGTTATTGAGATACTTGAAGGGAACTTCAAAGATGGCATTGCATTTTAAGGGAAAAGATATCATTCTGAGGGGTTATGCAGATGCAGACCTTGGTGGTTGTAAAGATTCATACAAAAGCACCACAGGGTATGTCTTTACAGTGGGAGGCACTGCAGTGAGTTGGATGTCTAAACTCCAGAAAAGTGTTGCCCTTTCAACCACAGAAGCAGAGTATATGGCAGTTGCTGAAGCAAGCAAGGAGCTTATATGGTTGAAGAACTTTCTCGAAGAACTTGGCAAAGAACAAGCTGATTGTGCACTTTTTTTTATAATCAAAGTGCAATACATCTTGCAAAGAATCCTGTCTTCCATTCGAAGACAAAACACATACAGCTGAGACATCACTTCATCAGAGAAAAAATTAATGATGACACTCTGAAGTTGAAGAAGATCAAAGGAACTGAAAATTCGGCTGATATGCTAACTAAGGTTGTTACCTTAGAGAAGTTGAAGCTTTGCATAGCTTCAACTGGCCTTCAGGTTAATTGAAGAGAAGGCAACGGTAACTAGGATGGAGCTAAGATCAAAAGTTCTTTTTTTTTACAGAAATACAGAGATACACAGTTGAAGCACAGGTGAAGATTGTTTCGTGGCTTCAAGTGGGAGATTGTTGAGTGTGAAGCCACTTACTGGTCAAAAAGATAGTGGCAGAATAAAGGAAACCACTAATTCAGTAGTGGAAGATAGTGCCAGATTTTCAGGAAGCCACTAATTGATAGTAGAGGGACAGCCATATTTTAAGGCATTCTTTATGGCCTGCTTTATGACCAGTTATCATTATCATCTCTATATAAGAGATTACTCTGTATTTGTAAACAACACCAACAGATTACAACACAACAAGAAATAATACTCCTAGTTACCTCGTGTGGACGTAGGTCAGATTAGACCGAAGCACCTTAAATCCTTGTGTTCTTAATTGTGGCAGTTAATTGTGTTTATATGTGTCGTGTCCGATCCTAACATACAACTCAACTCAAATCAACCCATTATTAAGTATATGGTTGGATCAACTTACATCCATAAAACTGATGAAAAATTTTCTATCCAGGGAACTACTATTGTCACGGTTTTACCCAAGCTAAAGATTTGCAACTAACTCTAATATGCATGTGGGCATCTATTATGGATCCATGATTATTTCACCATCAGACATCAAATTTAAATATGTGTCAAAATTAATCTAACTTTGTTCGACTTTTAAAAGTACGACTTATCTAATTCTATTACAATACTATAAAAAAAAGTCAAGAACTGATCACGTTACAAAAGTATATACATCTTATTTTACTCGCAGGCTGTAAATATATCCCATTCATTTGATTTAGGGAACTTGCATATCCGAACACCCCTTAAAGCTGCATATTTGTAGTTGATCCAACAATAAAGTTAGTTTAATAATAAATTTCATTAGAATCACCTTATACTTCAGCGATCAAAATGAGTAAAATGTTCCTGATCTGTGTCATTTGTATAATGATCAACACAGCTAAATGATCCTGAAAAACCAACTCTTTTTCTTCTTGTGGAACCTGTAAGAAAATGATCTTAGAATACTTTCCAAAAAATCCTAAACTCGTTGGATGGGATCATTAACCAGGTATTTCAGTACAAAGATGAAGGAGTAGATGTTAACATTCCAGTGAGAATTAAGGTGACTTAACCTTGACAGTCTGGAATCTTATAGAAAGAAATGTAGGTCTATTTTGTTCTTCTAAAGTGAATGCAATTAGCTAAACTTCGATTTGATTTTTCGAGTTAAAGTACGTGGGTCGGGACCAGAAAGAATATAAACATAAAAGCACCTTCAATGATAAACATTTCTTCTATCATTGATTCAGATGTGGGCTTAAGCTCTCCATGTAGTAGTACTTGGTTGTTCCCTGCATCAGTTATGAAAACTAATTAGAACTTTGGTATGAAAACATGGATTACATTGTGATAAAATGTAAACCAAAATAATTAGAGTTGTCATGATGAGAAGTTTAGATAAGAGGTCAAAACAGGTGATTCGAGTTTCCATCTGCAACAAAGTCTTTCCTGCATTTACAGATGGTAAACAGGCATAATTTTTTTAACGTGCACATTGCGCATCACAAGTGATTATAGAATTATAGTTTTAGTTAGAAATGTACACTGCTTTTTTGCTAAGCCATCCACCATATTCATCTTCAAGAACTTGTGGTAGATCATGATGATGTAATGTAGCATGTGGCTGTATTCCTGCATAATCAACATTGTCAAAAATTATTTATATTCATATCGTTGCTTCTTGATAGTTATCTAACTTAATTATATTTAACCATGTCTAATAATCTCGTAGATGAAATCGTTGTAGTATTGTAAGCCTTTCTCATTAACGGACCCTCTTCCATCTGCAAATAATTAGACTACACATAAGGAACATAGGAAGAGTAACTAAGATTTTGTTATATCTGACAGATCTAACCTACGCTCCTAGTCTAACACCTATCCAAATATGAGTACCCTTAAGACATAAATTACAGTTACAAATGAAATAATGGAAACACAAAATTCCTAAATTTACATACCTCTAATGCTTTAGTATCATCCTCGGGATGTTCACTGCCGGTACTATGTTCCGTGTGGAGAAGGGAAGAAAGCATGTCCCAAGAGAATGAGCTTGACGTTCCACAATCTTTTGTGATGCAGAAAGCAGTTGCTCTGCAATCGCAATAGGTGTTTCAAGTTTAAGTTTCATTCTTTCAGTTCCTGTACTTGTTGACCTGTCTAAGAAGCTATATAAAAACTTGGATTCTGTGAGTATGCAGAATCTTTTAGTCCAAAAGGACCTAAACATCTAGTTAGTTGTGGACAGTAACATCAAATGTAAGTGATATAACTGCATACCTATCAGAAAGTTCAAGCTATAAAATTTACAGTAGTTCTTTTACCTTGGTCCTTCCATTGAATAGCCGCCAAACTCCTTCTTGTGTTTGAGTAGCAACATCATAAAAATGCTCACCTAGCCTCTCCCTCAACTCATCGTGGGCTGCCTCATCCTCAACGTGACGCTCTTCAGATTACATCTCAGTAACAACTCCCCAGCTCATAACTCCAAGTAATTTGTATGGGCGGGACATCAATAGTCGAGTGTCTCCAATATTGGAAATCACGATCTCTTCCTTCTTGATTAGCAACAGTAGCGAACTACATCCAGATGTGCTAGGAAACCTGCATTCTACCATCTCTCTTTTCAGATAATCTTCAACAGCACGAAAGGCTCTTTGAAAATCATTTTGTCGCATATGTGTTCTCCTTATAAGATATAGTCCAGGGAGAATTCTTGCTGGAAATCAAATCAAAGAAATAAGCAAAATTCTTTATGATTATATAAGAATAAATTATGTGTATAACTTATGGCATATTTGACCAAAAAAGTTATTGCAAAGAAATGCAGCAGTTTGCCATCCATGATCTCCATGGCCCTCATGAAGGCCAGCTAGTGTAGTGTTTCTAGCCGTTCAGATCTCAATTAGGCAAATTGAATTCAGTAGCCCATGCAAACGTTATTATTGAAGATAACAATAACAATGAAAACATTAGGCCCTAGTATAATTAAAGAATCAATAGAGCATGCACGTTAAATTACCAAATCAAAAAAGACCCCAAAAGCGTTTGATGATATCAAGACCACTACTTCCCAATGTATCAATGGTAGTTCATACCTGCAACCAATGATAATCTCACAATAACAATGAAAACATAGAAAATTAAACATTACTGAGCTATGGGTTTTGAAAAAGTGACAAAGAATTAAATATTTTGATAACATGTTTAAGAAGACATAAACTATATTCGGAAAAGCTTACCCTGTGGTTCTGCACTTCCGCGGTTGTACAATCTGACCAAGATTCGCCTAGCTCCTCATTGTAGGAATTAAGCATAGACGCTCAAAGCACTTCATGTGCAACACCTATAAAATTAACCAACAAAATGTTACCATAGATTTAAACATTAACAACATCTTTCCAGAAACGAATTCTTGCAGGCCTCTAAGTGCTTAGATCAGACCCTGATTGATGTTTTAACTTGCTGGAGTCATTAACTAACAATTGGTTGAAGCTTTTAACAGCACCCTTTAAGATGTTCAGCGCATCTTCCAATGTCTGTGGTTCAATGATTAAGAACAAACTATAAATAATTTTCCTGAACATAACAATTGATCATTATAAAGTAATAATAATCTGCAAGTTTGCTAATCTGAACTAACCTTTGCAGGCCTTGCTAGTGATTGCAGGATACATCCACCAAATGTTATCCAGGTAAAAAAATAGCTACTGGAACCAAAAAATATTACAACCATAAAATTCTAACCAATCATATTTACATGATAGTATTTTATAATCACATATGACTTGAAGATGATAAAAAGGAATAAAGATTAGTATAAAGTAAGATCAAGACATCTATAATATACGAAGAATTAACAAACACCGAAAGCATAATAGTGGAAAAGTTATTAGTGCATGTTAAGAACAATTAATAGTCTTCCTGTTAACATGCACAGATCCTTTGCCTCCTTTGCTTTCAAGCACAACAACAGATAAACCAAACAGATATCTCATCGTAACGTTGAAGATTATGATCATTTGAAGAGATGGCTGAGGAAAAGATGATATTAGGGTTTAAACGTGATTTTATATTACAATTCTTATAATTGCCGAACAAATTACATTTAATCCTATTTATGTATGTTTCTACAAATCTGGTTAAAATTTTTGTATTTAGTATACGATTCCAATATAATTATAGGCATTTATAGATTATAGTATGCAAAATAATTACCAAAATAACTTGTTGCCTAAGTGGTAAACACACTTGTTATTTATGTTAATCCTACAAACGACCCAAGTTCGAATCTCACCATGGTCATTTTTTATTAAATTCGAATTTTAGAAATAATTGCTTAAGAATTTTGAAAATTAATACATAAAATCCGAAAATTAAATATTATTGCTTAGGTGGATAAATAAATTGCTTAGTTGGACAACAAATGATGATGTGGCATTAAATTGGATTATGTGGCATTGAAGTGGCATTCGAATTTTAGAAATAATTGCTTAAGAATTTTGAAAGTTAATACTTAAAATCCGAAAATTAAATATTTTTGCTTAGGTGGATAAACAAATTGCTTAGTTGGACAACAAATGATTATGTGGCATAAAGTTGGATTATGTGGCATTAATGCTAAATACCTCCTGTTATATATATATATATATATATATATATATATATATATATATATATATATATATATATATATATAGAGGCACTTTATTTTCAGAACCCACTTTAAGTGCGAGAACTGCGAGAACCACCTTTTTACAACTAATAATAAACAAGGTACATCATTTAAAGCTCCATTATATTTTGTTATTTTTATTTAATTCAAAAGGGTATAATAGTAAAAGACATTTTCATATTATTTTTGTTTTTTTGGAATTCCCGTTTTTTTTAAATCTGAAAAATTCGGATTTTTTTTTTTTTTTTTTTTTTTTTTTTAACATGAATAGTCATGGTGCATGCATTTATTTTTTTTTTTTTTTTTTTTTTTATTTTTTTTTCAAATAGGCAAAGGTGCATGTATTTTTTTTCTTCCCAAATAGTCAAGATGCATACATGTTTTCTAATAGTCAAAGTGCATACATGTTTTTTTTATAGTTTGAAACACAAATTATCAACTTACCAATATTTTTACATGATCATTTATTTTTTTGAAAGTTTGAAACACAAATTAAATAACATAAATCATTATAAAAAGAAAATAAGATTGATATACTTAAATGTTACATTTTACTTGATTACAAGTACAAAAACACATGCAATAATCATATATCTCCAAAAGTCGCAAATTATCTTCATGTATAATCGTGTTCATCCACTTCCCGGTCTTAAATGATATCATCATCTTCATCAATCAATCTGAAACAAGCATGCACGAAAACAATTAAACCACAAACAAATAAGAAACGAATATTAATCATAACAACTAGCATAACACATATGCACAATATTGTGCATATTAAACTAATGATGTAAACATGTTTTTTAATCATAAACACAAAACATATATGTTTTATAATCCAAAACATAAAACATATATGTTTTATACGTAAACATATATGTATCTTTACAAAACGTATATGTTTTATAATCCAAACACAAAACATATATGTTTTTTTAACCGATGCAGACCGTAAAACACCAATGTTATAAAAGATATCAAATAAAACCTAATAACAAAAACAAAAGCAACACTGACCAACCAGATTATATATATTATAGTTAGACTAGGTTACATCGAGATCAGCCACAACAAAGAGATGGAAGTTCGTATTAGTGACCAAATCCTAAATCCAAAGAGTCTTTTAGATATCTAGGTTCAATGATACACAAGACAGGTATACTAGACGATGACTTAACCTACCGTATTAAAAGAGGTTGGGAGAAATGGAGGGCGGCGTCAGGAGTACCATATGACAAGAAAGTCCCCCTTAATCTGAATGGAAAATTTTATAGGGTCAAAATGGCGTCAGGAGTAAATGATATTCATCGTACTTTCTTGTTCTTACTTTTTTAGAATGACGCTTTTACCTTTAAATAATTAGTTTATAACTTCTCTAATGTTTTTAGTAATAAACTCGTGTGAGGGTAATATGATAAACTTGACAAAAATTCTCTATCTATTTTTAAAAGTGGACTTAAAAAAATAATGTGGACAATAAATTTGAGATGGATATATTACTAATTGATTAGACAACACAAGTTAAACTTTTTAAAACACTCTAAATGAAAAGCCAAAACACAACTTCAATTAATATAAATACCCTAAAATTTAACCAGTACACAATTTTTAGGGCTTAAAACTCAAAACATAACAAAAAATTCAAAGCCAAAGTCTCACACCAATTCTCCACTTACAATCTATCTATCCTCTAATTAAAATTTACTAACAAGACATGAGCCCATAACATTTTATATTGAGGATATAACCATGCCACAGATCAAACTTTAATTACTGTTTGTAAGGAAATCAATATATCAAAACAAGTCTACATTAATCTAGAAACAAGTTTTAGGGTGTGTTTGATATCGGGGAATGGAAATGGAGGAACGACAATGATTATGATTGTAGATGTTTGGTTGAGGTTATGACATTGGATTCAAACCTCTTTACTAGCTACACTCCAGTTCACCCATGTCAGGTGACTTTAACATTTTTTTTTATGATTTTTATTCTTAATAATTAAAACCAAACAATAAATTTGAAATCATAAACTCAATCATGTTCCACTTCACTCCTAAACCAATACTCATTCTGATTCCATGACTCAAACCAAACACACCCTAAATTTTTATACGCAAGCACATTTTTGAAGGACTCGTATGCAAATAATTATTTGATTTAACAAAAACTAAACTAATCTTGTAAAGAAAAGCATGACAAATAAATAATGTGATCACACAAATACAATATAGACAATGGAAAGTGATTCGCATACTCAAAAACTATTAAGACACTTTACTGTATGCAATATGCAATAGACAGTTGTATTTTAAATATAATTCGGCCAAAAACCAAAACACGTCTTTCATAGTTGTCAGGATCCCGATCTTGATCTTATGATCTTACGATTTTACGATACTGCAAAGCAAAAACGATCCAGATCCTACATAGGATCTTTGCAAGCTTAAGATCTTATAGGATCCTGATCTTGACCATACGATCTTCAGATCTAATCCGATCCGATCTTACTTTTCTCCGATTACAAACTAAAAAACTACAATTCTATAAGTTCATACAATTTTGTAGAATTTAAAAAACATGTTAATCTTTTTAAACATTTCATAATCATAATTTACGACAACATTTCTATGAAACATTCATAGTATTTTGTGTTTATAATGTATATAATAATTTGTAGATTTGTATGATATTACAAAAAAAACTATTAAAAAATAACGTCAGATTGATTTTAAAATCCTGATCCGATCTTATAGTCACTATCCTACTGTCACTTACCGTCACGATCTTACAAGTAAAAAAAAATCCTTGAGCGTAGGATCCCGACCTTCAAACCTTTCACTTCACTCAACATACCCAAAAATTGAAAGCCAAAATCTCATAGCAATCTTCCTCCAATTAAAACAATCGGTAATTTTAGGGCAAATCGCATAAAAAGGTACTCATCTTATGTCTAATTTCAATTAAAGGTACTGTTCTTTTTTTTTTTCTCAATTTAAGGTACCCGACTTTTTTTTTTTGCCGATTTAGGTTTTTTTCTAACTTCCGTTAACTATTTCGTTAGTAAATTACATGTTTGGTCCTTGAGTTTGTATATGCATTTCATGTTTGGTCCGTTAACTGTTTTTGCATGTTTGAGTCCGTTTTTGCACATTTTCGTCCGTTTTACACATTTCGTCCATTTTTACACGTTTCCGTCCATTTTTTCGAAATATTTTTTTTCCAATTATTTTTCAAAAAAACTTTTTCGAAATAATTTTTTTCCAAATTTTTTTCAAAAAAAAAATTTTCGAATTTTTTTTTCAAAAAAAAATTTCAATATTTTTTTTCCAAATTTTTTTCAAAAAAAATTTTTCGAAATATTTTTTTCCCAAATTTTTTTCAAAATAACTTTCGAAATATTTTTTTTGAAAAAAAATTGGAAAAAGAATGTTTAGAAAAAAAAATTTTGAAAACAATTTTATTTCGAAAATTTTTCAAAATTTTTTTATAATATTTTATTCCGAAAATTTTGAAAAAAAATCAATATTTTTTTTTTTTTTTTTTGGTGGTGATTGGTGGTGTTGGGTGGTGGTGGTTAGTGGCGGTTGTGATTGGTTGTGGTGGAAACGTGCAAAAAAGAACAGAAACGTGCAAAAACGAACGAAAACGTGTAAAAACAGACGAAAACGTGCAAAAACAGACGAAAACGTGCGAAAACAGACAAAAACGGACGAAAACGTGTAAAAACGGACGAAAACGTATAAAAACGAACGAAAACGTTTGCAAGCGTATGAAAACTGACGAAAATAGACCAAACATGAAATGCCTATACAAACTAAAGGACCAAACATATAATTTACCAACGAAATAGTTAACGGAAGTTAGAAAAAAACCTAAATCGGCCCAAAAAAAAAGTCGGGTACCTTAAATTGTGAAAAAAAAAAGAATAGTACCGATTTGCCCGTAATTTTACATCTATTGATCTTAATTATTTCTTTTATCCCATTAAATTTAGCTTATTAATCTCTCCGTTTTAGTTAATTGTTTGTTTTAAGCTTATGAGCTTACATGGTTTCGCCTTATGTTTCATAACCCCTGTTTTCTCGCCTTATTTTGGCACCCATGGGCTTATCATATAAGCTTATTATGACATAATAAGCTAATATATATAAGGCTATAAGCCCATAGGTTTCGAAATAAGCCGCGAAAAATGAGCTTATGAAATCTAAGGCGAAATCAAATAAGCCACAACCTTAAACAAACACCCCCTAAATATTGTGTTTATTGCAATATGTTTATGTTATCAAGTTATGTTTTCTGAATTGTTGAGGTTTAATGCGATTTGTTGATGATTTTATTATCGTTGAGGCTTGTTAAAAGTACTTTGTTGATTTTAGTTGTTAAACTTGTATGAGTCGAATATCAGATAAAACGAGGTGACTCGGTTGTCAAGTCGCATTTTGATATATAATGGGATGAATTATTATAGTTATTTCATCAGTTGTGATGATATAGAAAACAGGTAAAACGGGTGAGGTTAGCCCGGGAGGGCGAGTCTTTGACCCGAATGTCACGGCCTAAATGGGATCCCTTTGATCGTTTCCGACTCTGTTTCTGGCCACCCTCAGATGTGTACCTAGCGAGGTTTGAACCATATCCTCTTGTGAGGACATCAGGGGTGACTTACCACTAGGCCATTAGGCCACTCTGATAATATAAAACCTAGATTGCTAACTTGGTAAAAGTAGGTTTAGTGATATATGTTGAAGTTGTGTTAAGCTGATTTATTGGTCTACCTTTTGCTAAATTGATCTTAATTTCTATGTTTGTGGCTTTATGTTAAGCTATTAATATCTGTTTTGCTAGTTGTTGAATTTGTGGTTTTGTTGTTTTTGAGATGGCTTGACTTTAGTTGGTTCATCAGTTGTAGTGCTACGAAGCTGTAAACTAATGATCTTAATATTGGTTATTCATATGCATTCTGATCTGCACTGTAGTTTTCCGTTTTTGTTGCGTATAGTGTATCTTTATGATTTTCCTTATGAATCCTTGTTTTATGATGCTGGTCTGTTATGAATTCGACAGTGATATTGGCTAGTGTTTTGATATCAATGATTTTTGGTTTTGATTTTTAGGATATGGATCGGTACCAGAGGGTGGAAAAGCCACGCGCTGAGCAACCAATTCAAGAGAACGAGATACGAATTACTAGCCAGGGCAGGATGCGTAACTATATCACATATGCCATGACTTTGCTTGAGGTACTTTTAGATGATTATCCTTCTGCGCATGTTATGGTACAGGGTCTCTCAGCATCTGGATTATCTGAACTGTTATGAAATCGACTTTGTCTTTCTGTATGTATGGTGAACTCAATAATCGTTCTGGATGTTGGGATTGCTTATTGCGTTTTGATACACGGATAAGAAGCTTGAGGGTGTTTGGGACTGCTTAACAAACTGCTTATCTGATATTATGCAAGCAAATTAATTTGTTCTGAATAAGCAACTTGAAATTAATTATATACAACAGGTTATGTAACCATATTATCAACGCCAAACACCCCTTAGTCTATTGGGCAGAACTTATATGTGCTCAATTGGAATTTTAGGAATAGAATATTACCTGTTTGCAGTTGTCAGTCTAGCACTTTAGCATATTTATCTTTTAATGTTTGAGGTGATTTGGCTTGTATTGCTTCTCACTTTTACTTACTTATCTGGTTTCTAGGAAAAAGGCTCATCGAAGATCCTGTTTAAAGCAATGGGTAGAGATATCAACAAGACCATTACCATTGTGGAACTGATAAAGGTTGTCCATGTTTCTTTGTTATGTATGTATCGATTTTCCACCGCTTATTTGTACCTCTGCTGACAAGTGTTATGGTACTTTTTGTATTGCAGAGGAGAATTGTTGGTCTTCATCAAATTTTTTTGAGTTCCGTAAGATCATTTTTTGAGGTCATAATATTTGTAAAGAATCTGATCTTATTTTAAGTTATATGACTCTTTCTCTTTACTTGATTTTGCTGGTGCCGCAGTCTTGAAACGACAAGGAATGTCTCATTGATCACTATAACCCTCTCTAAAAAGGAGCTCTATACATCATCTATTGGGTGAGTTATTACTTATTACTTTGGCTGCACTGCACACCTTTAATATATCACATTTGTATATTAATTGAAATGAATCAAGTTGTAGTGGCCATCTGATGTACTTGGCGGTGAAACTGTGCTCGTTGGGGTTAGTTAGTATGAAGCAATCTTTTGATATGGACCCTTGTGATGCTCTTAAAACCTTGTGTAAATGTTCTGTTACAATAAGTAGTATTTTAAACAACATATTGCTAAAATGAGCGATTTTGAACAAATTGGGTAAATCTTTTATCCTTGCTTTTTCTTTCAAAGTCACTCGCTTACAATTTGTAATGCTTTCCTTAAAAAAAATTTCACGTTTGATGATATTTAAAAACGAAAAAGACAGGTTTGTTTGTTCTAAGGGTCAGCATTTCAGCTGCTAAGAATCTTCTTATGTTGCATGGTCAAAATCAAAAATCGCTGTTATTGTTTCTCGTACTTATATTAGGAGATAGTATTCTAGGCCACTAGTTTTTTTGGTTTCAAATTTAGTAAGAAACGGGGAGTCTTCTATGGGGCAACAAGTCAAACGGGTAACTCTTAGAATGGGCCAACAGGATCGGGTTGACCGCTCACCGCTGGACTACTTTTTGCCCAAAAGTTTCAAAACTTTATTTAAGGGTTTTGTACAAATGAAATACATGGAAGCAACTTTACCCGGTTCCATGTCAAGCTAATGATTTCTCTTTCTTTACTCTTTGACCCGTTAGAGAAAAAAGCGCAATCAAAATTGACCTATTCATAAGTATATGGGACCAAATCACCACTCACCTATGATGTTTGAATTTGTCGACTTTATTTATGAACTTGTCTGTTTGTAATATGAGATGGCGAACATACAATCTTAATTTCTGCTCATGTTTTGAACCGCATATGTGACCTTTTTTTTTATAGGTTGAAGTTAAAAAGGCAGAGTACCAAGAAGCCAACAGAACCTATATCTTCATGAACAGAATCGAGGGCAGAATAGTTATTTCAGAACTAACGGTACTAAAAGCAGTGATATGAACATAAGAACTAAAAAGATATTCGTAAGTGGATTATCTGCTAACCTAACTGAAGACTTCAAATTCTACTTTGAAAAATTCGGTCGCATAACTGATGTCGTGGTTATGCACGACAATGTGACCCACCGACCACGCGGGTTCGGATTCATCACTTTCGAAACCGAGGATTCGGTCAAAGATGTTATGCAAAAGAATTTCCATGAATTGTGTGGTAAACTTGTGGAAATTAAATGGGCGGTTCCTAAAGAGATTAGTATAGGTGGGACCACTAGCGGAATGAGGGATATTAACTTTAACAGCAGTCATCAACAGGTCCCATATAGTCCCAGGTACGACGTTCTTCCAAGCTACGCACCAATTCTAGGATACACTGGTTATCCTTATGGCATGTTTACGGCTGGTTATCCAGTTAATGGTTATGGGTTGGGCCAGGTTTCACGTAGGATACCGTGGGGCCCAATGCCGATGCCAGTTTATCCAGCTTACTTAAACGGTGGACATGGGCTAATGGGTATGCCAGCAAATGGTTACAATGGGATTGTGGGGCCCGTACCAAGTGGGATGCCGAGTCAACTCGGTGGGGTGGTTGTAGATAACAATTCTTTGGCTTCATCTGGTGTTGATGATGGATGGTAGCAGAATTGATGTCCAAAATGGCGTTGAAGGTTAACATGGACCACTGACTATGTTTGGAACAGTTATGCAGTTATGCTGATGCTGATACTGATTTTCGGGTTAGGGTTGATAATTTAACCATGGTGTTCCGTTTGTTTAGGTGCAACCTCTAACTTTGGGATAAAGATGTTGGTTTATTTGTTTGTATCATTTTCTAGTTTTTTTTTAAAAATAATTTATGGATTATGGATTTGTGTTTGTTTAATATAGTTCTTTGTGTTTATGTTTATTTGATTTATGAATTCAATTTTGTTATGTTTGTTTGGGTTTTAAAATATACCCTCAAGGAAAATTTAATATTTACATGCTTTCACCATGTATTGAAAATTTGTGTTTTGAAAAAAATATGTAATTTTTGAAGGTTGTTTGGTTATATGTAATATCCCTTTATAAAGTGCCTGTATGACTATGACATAGGAACTAATTGATGGAGGTAATTATTGTTGTCAAATTAACTTGACACTTCACAGGTAAAACAAAAGCAAATTTTGCTACATATGTAGTCAAGTGTGCCTCAAGGCTAAGCGAAGTGCTATCCGCGAACGTCCATCCAAATAGTTATGGCTTAAACGTTTGAAGATAAGCTGCAAAAACGGACAATGGTGAACGGACAATGCTAAGGGGTTGTTTGACTTGGTTTATTTATTGGGCTTACTAGTTTGATGAGCTCATTTTTAATGGCTTATAAGCTTATCAACATGACTTTACAACTTAATTAAGTTCAGAAACTCGAGTAAATAAGCTCATAAGCCAAGCTTACTTGCTTGTCAAACTTTAAGCTTATAATCCCATCAAATAATCTAAGATAAACTCCCCCTAAAGTTACTTGTACGAGCAAGCAGGATAACCAACTATGGATCAATGGCATGGCGTGAATCTCAGCTCAGCTGGGAAGGTAAAACAGCATATATCGCATTGTCACTAATTCGAGCTAGTTAGCAAAAAATGTAGCCAGGTGAGAAAACCAACAAGGTTAATGAACCTAATTAAGGTTCTTGTTATATTTATTCAAGTATATACTGAATTTGATGACTTGTTTTCAACTTGATGACACCATCTAAGTTGTACGAGAATGCTCATCATTATGAACAATTAAGCTTTGTACTAGTGTACTTGATTAATTGATCGCTATTAAAATGAATCCGACTTGGTGACTGCATGAATTCTGGATGCGAATGATCAGCCGTGTTGATTGTAAACAAATTAACTAAGGAAATGTTCTTGTAACCTTAAGGACATTGGTCACTATGTCTTGTCATCTTGATATCATTCGCTGATTCAAACAATGGTACCATCTAAATGGTACCATCTAACGACTGTTTTCATTTATCTCATCTCAATCACTTCCACATTAAGATTTTGTCTCAATATCCACTTACGACTCTCATATGGCGCTCAATGATCAAGTTTTGACATGGTCAAATCTTTTGATGACCAACATTGTTTTAGCATAAAGACGCTAAAAATTAACTGAAAAGTACTACTTACAGTAAAGGGTCCTATCTTTCAAAACACGTTACAATAGCTGATAGTCAAAACTTTCTCAAATGAGCAGTTGTTCCATCTCTTTACAAATAGATCAAGACATTTTTCTTGTACTATCATTAATGGCTTGCAAGAACAAGTAATGGATGTTGTAACATGTTGTCATTATTACATATGTTTGATTGTAATCAAGTTAGGTATAGAGTAAGAGGCATGATTTATATGCATAATCGATCGGGTTTAGACATACCTAATATACGTTACATGGTGACTTGTATCATAATTGTTTGCAAAGTTGGTGTACATATGTATGCATCACCCGTTTTGACCCATTTTAACCCAAACATGTACTAATAAGTAACTTTGTCGTTTATTTGAGTCATTACACACATTTTACAGGTTTTGACCCATTTTAGCCGTTTTGACCCATTTTAGCCCAAACATGTACTAGTAAGTAACGTATAAAAAAAATCAACCATTTCACACATTTGAGCCAAAACGTGTAAAATGAATTTTTGAATTTAAAGTACTTATTGTCCTTTTCAATAAAGTTTAGTATAATGTGTATCATCTTAGTATGCATCAAAATTTCTGAATGTTGCTGAATGCTGATGAGCATCAAAATTAGTGTTGGACATAAGGTGTTTGTGATAGCATTAAAAATGAATCTTATGCGTTTTGCGGGTTATGTTGAAAAGTATACTCATGAAATCCTTTATAGTGTAGTAGCACACTCATTAGTTAGTGGTTATATTCTAGGCAAGAGGAAGGTCTGGGCAGGAAAAGGCTAGAACCTATCGTCACCCATGGCTTCTTCCTTTGTATTAACAACAGAAGGCTGTTCGACATGACAGTCTAGCCTGTGTATTACATCTTAGTATTTGGGCGATCACCCTTGCTAAATACTTAGGAGTTAAAGTTATAAATTGAATTTTGATGTAGCCACTTTTGGGACAATTGCAGTTTGACCTTTCAACATCATTGGTAGCGAACTGAATTATATACAGATAATGGCTTTTAGAAATCTCGCTGCCATTTGGCCTGCCATTCATTAGTTTCGGATGGATGGTTAAAATGTTACATTTGATCAAGTACTAAACTTCAACTTGATTGGGATGGATGGGTTATTAAGTTACATCTAATCAAGCTCATATTCTTTAATTGAGTTAACTGACAAAGTGAATTGTGTTTAGTTGGATGATGTTTTCAGTGTGAGTTCATTTCTGTATGCATTGAAAATACACATAATAACCAGAAAAATCTTACTTTTTTAATTTCGTCCCCCTCAACTGCCCATTTTACATAACATTTTTGTTGAATCTTACTAGTGCTAATATGCTCCAATCTATGATATTCAGGAAGTGCTTCCCCATGGGATTCAATCGCATTTTGAGATAGCAGATCCACATCGATTAAAATAAGTATTACTTCACCCACCCAAGTTAAAGTCATGAAATCGCACATTTGCAATGAAATTATTGAAAGACATGGCTTCATTTGCATCAAATTGGGAGGCTACTCTTTCGGATATGGACTTAACTGCATTGAAATCACCCATAACATACCATCCATAGAATCAACAAGATTTGATATGTCTTCCAAAGACACGCTCACTAATCCCAGCTCAATTTCCATATTCTATCATAAGTTCAATATACTATAACTCTAATCAAGAAAACCTTATAACTAATTTTCCTATGGTATATTCATAGTACACATAGTACACATCCGGTGATATGAGAGATCTCATTTTTGCACAAGATAAACCATACGCTATTGTAATTCGATGGTTCAATAAAACTTTATAATAACAAAGAGGACTTATACAGCAGAACACTTAACATCTAGCACATCATGCATACAAACACAAATTGAAAAAAACGGAAAAGAAAAGTCATTGATACACAAGCTGAAAAGAATGGAAACAAAAATTGTACATGATTCTAACTCACTTTTGCAGGAATCGCGGTTGCATTTAGCATACCTACAAGCCTTTGAACCCCTAGATGATCCCTAGTGGACGAGTGTTGTCTCGTGAGGGTTTACAGCGAATATACCCACAAAATTCACCAAACGAAAACAAGAGACTTAAATTAGTATAGTAGCATCATCCTCACATGTAACATTAAACTTCGATTCTAACCCTCATTCTTGTGCTTCTCACTGTTTTCGTCACCTAAACACAGGCCAAAATGTAATGAACATTAGCTTCTCGCAAACTCCATTTAAAGTTACAGATAAAAATTAAACCAAGTAAATCAAACAATTTATACTAGAATAATTGGTGAACAGCATTTGTGGTAATATAAAAATAGTGAATCACAATTTTAAATTTTGGAATTGGCTTTATCTTTTTGAAATATTATTGTGATGGTGGATATCATAAAGAACATTTGATGCTTAAAAATACGTAACATTTCATTCACTTTAGCTACATTCATCAACTTGAAAATCAACAACCAAATACTTTATTGTAGTATTATATTAGAAGTGGGTTGTACTCTCCATAAGCTAAAAATTTAAGAGATATACAAAAGAATATTTAGTTTTTTGCAAAGAAAAAAAATTATAAATAAATAGAATGTTACCGTTGAGGTTCAATTAATGCTGAGATGAGAAATGTGAGAAATTTTGGGCCAGTCCTCTCCGATTTCCTTTTTGCACCTTTTGCTTAGAATTTTACAATCTTTAATGATAATCTTATTGAGATCCTTGAAACTCTGAATCTTGTGTGGTAGAGAACATAATTTGTCACAAGTTTCTATTTCCAAGAACCTGAGTTGTGGGAAGTTATTAGGCAAAGAAACCAAATTCCTACAAACGTCTATGTGTAACTCTTGTAAGTTAGGAAAGAGTATGTCTCCGTCATTTGATGTATCATTGTCGTCATCATGGAAACACTTTAAAGAATCCAGATATGACAAAGTAATTCTCTCGAGGTTGGGTAATTTCCCAAGTGGTGCAAGATGTTCACAGTTTTCAAGTTTAGAAAATTTAATACCAATCAAATTGACTAATTTGACCATCCAACTCGGAGAAATAACCCTTCCCATGTAACTGTCTATAGTCAACCGCTGGAGACCTGAATTTGGTTCTAATCCCTCAAGAACCTCTTCATCAAATGTTTCTGATCTATTAGTATAACACAACCAATATAATCTCAAAGACTTTAGATTTGTTTTGTCTTTCAAATTGGCACTTTTGGCATCAGTTAGACCTCCAACATTCTCAAGTCTTAATAAACACAAATCCCACCCAAGAAGATTTAGATTCCCCAGTTCCCCTATTCGGGCCCCATCATATTCTCCTACAACAAAATGTGAAAGCCTTCGAAGGTTGGTTAGTTCTTCTATTCCAACAGGCATATGCTGGAAGCAAGGGCAATAATAGGTATCCAGACGTTGAAGATTCCTCATGTACCTCATACCTTTAGGCAACTCATAGAGCTTACTACAAACTTCGAGAATTAATGTTTGCAAGTTTTGGAGATACATAATAGTGTCTGGTAGAACTTGTATATCCGAGTCTTCTATTTTTAAGTATCTCAAATGTATTAACTTGCAAACTGATTCGGGCAATGTCGAGCTTTTAATTCCTTGCAAATACAACACCCTTAGATAGACATGGTTGGAGATTTGTCTAATGTTGCTCGTATAATATATATTAAAGACAAGCATTGATCTTACTGATCTTAACTTTATCAAATCCTCTTTTGAAAACTCAAAATCTTTACTTGATAAACTGAAATGAAGCACCTCATCCAGGGTTATCAACTCCTTACCCGGTTCTATAACCGCACAATCATGTCTCATTACATATTGCGCAAGATCATGCATTAAATCATGCATTTTGCATTTCTCACCTGTGTATATATCCTCCTCGGCGACATCTTGGAAAAACGATCTCCGGACCAAACAATTAAAAATTTCCTCACCTAGCACATACAAGCTCACATCTCCTTGAGTTGGAATAAATCCATTTGCCATCCACAACTCTATCAATAAATCCTTACTCATTTCCTTCCCTTTTGAAAATAGACAACAGTAAGCAAAACATCGTCTCAAATGTGGAAGCAAACTATCGTAGCTTAACCTCAAAGCAGTTAAGATGCCATTGTCTTGCATCTCAGACATGAAATTGTCGTTTACAAGCTGCCACTCATTCACCTTTCTTTTTGTCGACATTAAGCTACCCAAAGTCTTCACCGCTAGAGGTAAACCTTTGCATTTCTCTACTATCTCCCTTCCTACAAGCTCCAGCTCCCTTACGTTTTCCCCCTCTCCTCCGCCTGGGAACGCAAACATCTTGAATAGCGACCATGACTCCTCTTTTGATAAAACTGCCACATTATGTTGCAACTCAGGAATCTTAGCCATCAGTTGGGCAGTATCTTTCTTCCTTGTCGTTATCATGACGGTGCTTCCTTTTGCTCCGCAACTTAATGCCTTACATAACTTGTCCCAATTTTCCATGTCTATGTTTTCGATCCATACGTCATCCATTATTATAAAAAATTTCTTACCTCGTAACTTGTTTTGAAGGCATGCTTGCATAGCCTCCAACTCCGAATCTTCTGAGCCACATATAGCTTTAATTATTCGTTTGACGTCAAACACATCAGAGACATACACCCAACACTTTAACTCGAAATGTGTGTTCACCGTTTCATGGTTGTAAACATATTGAGCTAGTGTGGTTTTTCCGATGCCACCCATGCCCCATATAGCATAGACCCGAACATCATCAACGTCATTTCGGATGCCTATGTCTTGGTTACAAATCTTATGAATCAACATTATCTTCTCTTCATCTCTTCCGTAGATCTTGGACAAGTTTACAAGTGAGCTAGTTTCCCTGAATGAAATATCACCACCAATTCCCGCGCCATTTACACTTGTGGTATTGGGAGTCAAATTAAACTTGGATCTATTAGCATCAATATCTTCCAACTTTTTCCGTATGCTCTTAACTTTATGAGCAATCCCGGTTTTGACCATAAGCGGATTATGAGACGAAAATAAAGCTTTAACCTTGTATTTCCTGCCCATTTCCCCGTGTAATTTGTGTATCATAGCTTCAGTTTTGGCCTCATCGAGCACGTTTTCCACCTCCAAAGAGGCAGATTTGAGAGTCTTGAGCCATTCTTCCACACGCTTATCCTTTATTTGTTTCATCTCCGCGTCATGAAGAACACCTTGGATCAGTTTGAAAGTGTTCTCAAGAGCTGAAAGATCATTTTTAAGTCCCTTAAGCAAACCATATTCTTGAATAGCTGCAGAAGTTAATCTCCCTACCACATCATTCACAAGAGCCGAAGTAATGGGATCAGCCATGTTCTAGTTAGAACCAATTTAAATGACTAATTCCAAAGAAAAGATTTTACCCAGAACTAAATCCAGAAAACCGTAATTCACTTGAGCAACCACGCACACTATATGAACGCAAAGAAATTATTTTCAAAAAACCAATTTTAACCAAGATTAACAAAGAACGAAACCCCAAACAATCTGATAAACAAACCGTTGAGTGTGTGTGTGTGTGTGTTTGTGTCTGACTTTTTGGTGCTTGAAATAATCCGTGATTATGTGATTGCAGATTGCTATTTCATATTTACTGCAAACCAAACTTATAAAATAAGCCTCCTTGTTCGTCACATGTACAGCTTCAGTCCCTTAGATTTTCCTGATCATGCTTAATTCCTTAGCTTTCAACTTATCTACATTTTCTTACCTACAAAAAAGATATAATACTTAGAAAATAAGCCTCAACAAACTGATATTTCTCAATAGTTCTCAAATGATATGTCTGATATTGTGTTACTTCAAATGGCTTTTTTTTTAGAATGACAATTTTTTACAACTTACATTGTTGGTTGTATAACGCCCAGAACAGGGTAAGACAATCAAAGGCAACAGCAATACCACTAGGTGGTTACCGTATATCACTTGGAATCGTGTAATCACTTTCCAAAGTAAACTATTCGACCCTAATGTCTGGGTTACACGAATATCTACTTGGGATAAGACCAAATGTAGTTATAGAATTAGGCACAATTTAATAACCCTTGCGCTTATAAGTGTTTAGCTTTTCATTTGTTTCTCCTGATATCAGTGTGATTCTCCATGTATTTCAGCAGATGAAATCCATCTCTATTTATAGTAGAGAAAATTCACTCCTAGTTAATGGACATTATGAATGATTAACGGTCAATTAATCACCCATAATAAGCCTCCATTATCATAGAAATAGTGGTTACATTACCAATTAAACGTGGTTATAAAGCAGTCATAACAGTCACTTGAATGAGTGAAAGCTATTACAAATAATCACTGCAACACTACCAGTAGGAACCTTTACACTAACAGCAGAACACTACCAGTAGGAACCATCAGTTACTACACTAACAGTAGTAACCAATACACTACCAGCAGGAACCAATACACTACCAGTGGGAACCATTAGTTACTACACTAACAGTAGTAACCAATACTACCAATACTAACTTAGCACTATCAGTACTAACACTGGCTAACAGTACTAACTTAGTACTATAAGTACTAACATAGCACTACCAGTACTAACCACTATTGAGTCAGGGTGTTCAGGGACCTCATGGGTGGACACTCCGTACCTCCTTACCCAAAACCAGGTGTGAACTAATCCCACAAATGCACTAAATTTTCTAATAATCCTCCCCAAATTTAGTTCACTTCCTTTTCAAGAAAAATAAACATCAAACAAAACATGTGCATAAACGAAATTATCCTGAGGATTGAATTTCTATCTTAGTACATTACACGTTCAAATATTCGAGAATCAGGGTGTTCTAAAAATTGAACCCTTCAACCAATTTGAATACCTGAAGATAAAATACACACAAGTTTTCAAACACTTAACAGCTCCTGACACTATACAAGCCATGTGTCCATATCAAAATTCATAAATGTTGTAAAAACTAAAAGTCCAAAAGCTCCCTGAAGCGGCAAAACTTCAACATTTACATAGGTGGTTCCTCTTTATTCTAGCTCCTGCCAAGAACTTTTTCAAAGAAAATTAACCATTAAGAAGTAAAGACTTCATCCTCCTTTCAGCAGGTTCTGAGCACAACCTTGGGATGTAAAATAAACATGTGCTCCAGTCCACTGAATGTTCAGCTTTCCACATTGAACTCAGCTCCCAAGTTTCCTCAGGAGGGAGTTGGGTGTCCTAGCATTCAGTGACTAAGTTGGACTTAAACCCATCCCTTTAGCAGACTTTATAACCAAGTGTCTAGCCAAACCCTTCGTCAAGTGATCAGCTAAATTCTGTTGAGATATAACAACCTCTATAGATACCACCTCATTCATGATAAGCTCACGAATCATGCTATGTCTGACACCTAAGTGTCTAGACTTCTCATTGTACATATGGCTATAAGCCTTTGCCAATGTAGTTGCACTATCACAACGGATAGAAATAGGTGCTATAGGTTTAGGCCACAATGGAATCTCAAGAAGCAAGTTTTTCAACCATTCAGCTTCTTTACCAGCAACTGCTAAGGCCACAAATTCAGTTTCCATTGTTGAACTGGTGATGAAAGTTTGCTTCTTGGATGCCCAAGAAATTGCACCTCCACCAAGTAGGAATACCCAGCCACTGGTAGACGAATTGTCTTCAGTGTTACTGATCCAAGTTGCATCAATGTATCCTTCCAATACTGATGGATAACCAGTATATGCGAGACTATAATCAATAGTTCTCTTCAGATACTTCAGTACCCTCTGAACTGCTTGCCAGTGATGAGCACTAGGATTACTAGTATACCTGCTCAGTTTACCCACTGCAAAAGCAATATCAGGTCTTGTACAAGTCATGGCATACATCAGGCAGTCAATTACCCTAGAATACTCAAGTTGAGATACAGCCTTGCCATGATTAGGCGTCAGCTTCTCACAAGTATCCATAGGTGTACTCACTGGAGTACAATCAAAGTAATTGAATTTCCTCAACACCTTCTTAATATAATGAGACTGAGATATAGAAATTCTTTTACTTTTATGTTTAATCCTTATACCAAGGATAACATCAGCCTCCCCCATGTCCTTCATAGAGAACCTTGATGACAAAAATTCTTTTGTCAGGTCAACCTGATTTTGGTCAGTGCCAAAGATCAGTATGTCATCAACATATAGGCAAATGATGACTCCTTTACCAGATTCATCAAATTTGCTATATACACATTTGTCAAATTGATTAAGAACATAACCACTAGAAAAAACCACTTCATCAAATTTTTGATGCCATTGCTTAGGTGCCTGCTTTAGTCCATAAAGAGACTTAATCAGTTTGCACACCTTGTTTTCATTGCCAGGCAAGATGAAGCCCTGAGGTTGGTTCATATAAACCTCCTCATCCAGTTCACCATTCAAGAAAGTTGTTTTCACATCCATCTGATGAATAACCAGATTGTGAATAGATGCCAAAGCAATCAGCAGTCTTATGGTACTGATGCGAGCCACAGGGGAATAAGTATCAAAATAGTCTATTCCTGACTTTTGTTTAATGCCCTGAATGACTAGTCTAGCCTTGAACTTTTTAATAGTTCCATCTACCTTCATTTTCTTTTTGAAAATCCATTTGTAACCAGAGGTTTGCAACCAGGAGGTAGATCAACCAACACCCAAGTGTTGTTGCCCATGATGGAATCCATCTCATCATTGATTGCTTCCTTCCAGAAAGCAATATCCTAGGACTTCATTGCTTCTTCAAATGTCTTGGGATCATCCTCAACAATGAAGCAATAGGAGTATTGGTCAGAGACCTCATCCCTTGTTCCTTCAATTAAGTATAATTGAAACTCATGTCCAAATGACTTTGGAGTCCTGACCCTTTTGCTCTTTCTGAGTACAGGTTCAGGTTGTTGAACCACGACCTCATCATGGACCACTGATGGTTCTTCATCAGGGACCTCTGATACACCCAGTGTTGCAAAAATCGGCCGAATCGGCCTATTAATCGGTAATCGGCCATACACCTTGTAGAATTTTGAAAATCAGTTAAAAAATCAGCCAGATAAAAAATCGGCCGAATCGGTCAAAAATCGGCCGAATCGGTCAAAAATCGGCCAAATCGGTCAAAAATCGGCCAAATCGGTAAACTTTAAAAAAAAATTTCACTTATGACGCACAATGGGGATCGTTTATTTCAGTTATAACGCACAATGGACCTTATAATCATAATTGGAGCCTTTTATTGAGATTTGGAAACATACTAGGCTTGGAATCAGTTAAAATCTTTAGTTTGGTCTCCAGAAATACCCAAAACTTGCAGGAAATGCCAATCCGATTAATCACCGATTAATCCCGCCTTGACCGATTACTCGCTGCAGGGTGGTCGACCGCCCGACTACCATTCGCGATTTTTGCAACATTGGATACACCAGTGTCATGAGTTCCATTAGGAATCCTGTGACTTGGTCTACGGACTGATGAGAATCTATTCTCATCAAATTTTGCATCCCTTGATTCAATTATGGAGTTAACTGAAACGTATTCTTTAGGTTCAATAACATATAACCTGAAAGCCTTGGAATGCTAAGCATATCCAACAAAGATGCAGTCAATGCCTCTTTCACTCAAAGTTTTCAGCTTTGGATCAGGGAGTCTTACAACAGTCCTACAATCCCAGACCCTGAGATAGTTCAGGTTGGGTTTCCTTTTAGTCCAGAGTTCATAAGGAGTAACCTTGTTTCTTTTGTTGGGAACCCTATTTAATAAATAGAAATCTGTTAACATAGCTTCACCCCAGAACCCTTGACTCAGTCCTGAATAGGACAACATGGAATTAACCATCTCCTTCAGCACCCTGTTTTTCCTTTCAGAAATACCATTTTGCTTAGGAGTATAAGGGGCAGTCGTTTGATGGATTATACCAACAGACTTAAAATACAGAGTATCCATGTACTCACCTCCCCTATCAGTCCTTAATCTTTTGATCAAAGACCCAAGTTGTAATTCAACTTCAGTTTTAAACACTTTGAATTTATCTAATGCTTCATCCTTGGTATGTAACAGATAGACATAACAAAACCTAGAAGCATCATCAATAAATGTCACAAAGTACTTCTTATTCCCCAAAGAGGGAGTGGCATGCAAATCACACAGTTCACTGTGTACAAGCTCCAAGAGCTTAGTCTCACGACTAACACCCTGAAAAGGTTTCTTGGTTATCTTGGTCAACATGCAAGTTTTACACTTTTCAGTGTCCATGTCAAATGCTGGGATTAACCCATCCTTAGACATATCTTGCATCCTTTTATAGTGTACATGGCCAAGTCTAGCATGCCAAATGGTAGAGTCAGTCAAGTCAGTGGTGGTCACAAAGGCTGAATTTACACTATCAGTGGCAATATTAAGCCTGAACATTTGGTTACATAAATAGCTAAAACCAATAAAAACACTATTCTTAGAAAGAACAAATTTATCAGATTCAATAACTTGTTTATATCCATGATTATTCAAAATACTACTTGAAACCAAGTTCTTCCTAATATCAGGAACATGAATAACATTAAACAAAGTTACAATCTTTCCAGAACTAAATCTAAGATCTACACAACCATGACCATGCACCAAGGCTGTTGACTCATTTCCCATGTGAAGAATAGAATCATCATTCAGTGACTCATAAGTCTTGAACCAGCTTCTATGTTTGCACAAATGAACTGTTGCACCAGAGTCAACCTACCATGCAACATCATCATCCTGCACATAATGAGATTCAGATACATATGTAACATAATAAATCTAAAAAGATTTATCAAACATATTCTGACCTTTCAGTGAGTTGGAAGAACCACCACTCCCTGAACCATTAGTGCCCGATCCATTGGCTTTACTACCAACCTTAACACTTTTGCAATCCCTTTAAATGTGACCAGATTTGCGACATTTCCAACAAGTATGTGTTGCCTTCTTGTTAGGATCTGCCCTTGTGTTGTCATGATGTTTACGTTTGCCTTTGTTGTCATTGTACTTGGTGGAGTTGTTATGCTCCACCATATTGAAAACAGATGGTCCAGTAGTATTGCTACTCTTTGGCTTGTCATTATCCTGCACCCTGAGAGAATCCTCAATACGCAGAAGACTGCCCAACTCAACCAGAGTTAGCTCCTCCTTCTTATGTTTCAAGGTATGCTTGAAATCTTTCCAAGAAGCATGGAGTTTGTCAATGACACAAGAGACTGAAATAGCCTCATCCATGTGCATATTGTGTTGTGTAAGCCTTCCAAGTATACCAAAAAGTTCATTGTATTGTTCCATAACTGGTCTTGAATCAGTCATTTTGTAATTTGTGAAATTACTTAAAAGGAACTTCTTACTTGATGCATCCTCAGCCATATATTTGGCATCCAAGGAGTCCTACAGTTCTTTGGAAGATTCAAATTTCTGATAAATATCAAACAAAGAATCAGACATACCATTGAGAATTAAACCTCTGCATATATAGTCATCATTCTCCCATTTGCTTCTCCTCCTGATTTGCTCAACAGTAGCATCATCTCCATCATCAGGAATAGGAGTGGTTAGCACATACACCACACTCATGCTTGACAGCAGGAAGTGCATCTTCTTTTGCCATCTCCTGAAATCCACCCCTTCAAACTTATCCAGCTTAGAAAAGTTTGAAGCCATGTGTTTCATTACAGCAGTAGCCATTGATTATCACAAATAGTTTACTTTGATTGTTGGTTGTGTAATGCCCAGAACAGGGTAAGACAATCAAAGGCAGCAGCAATACCACTAGGTGGTTACCGGATATCACTTGGAATCATGTAATCACTTTCCAAAGTAAACTATTTGACCCTAATGCCTGGGTTACACGAATATCTACTTGAGATAAGACCAAATGTAGTTATAGGATTAGGCACAATTCAATAACCCTTGCGCTTATAAGTGTTTAGCTTTTCGTTTGTTTCTCCTGATATCAGTGTGATTCTCCGTGTATTTCAGCAGATGAAATCCATCTCTATCTATAGTATTGAAAACTCACTCCTAGTTAATGGACATTATGAATGATTAACGGCCAATTAATCACTCATAATAAGCCTCCATTATCATAGAAATAGTGGTCACATGACCAATTAAACGTGATCATAAAGCAGTCATAACAGTCACTTGAATGAGTGAAAGTTGTTACAAATAATCATTGCAACACTACCAGTAGGAACCTTTACACTAGCAGCAGGAACCAAAACACTACCAATAGGAACCATCAGTTACTACACTAACAGTAGTAACCAAGACACTACCAGCATGAACCAATACACAACCAGTGGGAACCATCAGTTACTACACTAACAGTAGTAACCAATACTACCAGTACTAACTTAGCACTATCAGTACTAACACTGGGTAACAGTACTAACTTAGTACTATAAGTACTAACATAGCACTACCAGTACTAACCACTATTGAGTCAGGGTGTTCAGGGACCTCATGGGTGTACACTCCGTACCTCCTTACCCAAAACCATGTGTGAATTAATCCCACAAGTGCACACAATTTTCCAACAATACCTATCTCACAAATTTTATCTCATGCGTCTCCAACGAGACTTGACGCCACAACCTCTATGTTGATGGGTCACTCACATACCGCTGGCTCAAAAGGCCTTTGATGTTACTTCAAATGTGTTGAATGTCTCATTATTCTTATTTGGAAATAAAAGTGTAAAATCTAAGAACTTATCAAACTTTTATCTTTTGTTGGAATCAAAAGTATCTTACGTTTATTGATACTTATTCATCCTATTTAGGGCAAAAAATGAATTAATAAACACGGGTTTTCAAAAAAAATTAATGTCTTAAAAATATGAAGGCCCGTTAAGCTAGCACCTTGCACATGCTACAATCTGGTTTTGAATCGCTACTTCATTTCCGATCAAAGCATGTGCATTTCCAAAGAATAAAGTCTTGATTCCTTTAGATTCATCTTACTAGACAAATATCCATGCAAAGCAACGATGTACATAATTATACTTGTGAATTTGTAGTTCTGATGTGACTTTTGATGCAACACTTACTGGTTTAATTTCTGTTCATTGCGAGATCATAGTTTATGGGTTGTAAAAGAAAAATGGTAAAAGTTTAAGGATTATACAATATCTAAAATATTAATTTAGTGATGGATGTTTTTACCATTTTTAATCAAATGTATTATTAGGTTTAATCATTACTCAAATTTAAAGATTTTAAGTTTAAGGAAAATAAAGGGTATTTCGTGGAATCAACTTTACTCATTGTTAAAAGATTTTAAGTTTTCAACAGTAGACAAATTTGTTTTATAAGTAATAGAGATTAAGAAATTCATCACAAAAATAATTCTACACAAGAGTTGAAGACAAATCTGTTATATGCATTCTATTGTTTAATGATATGTTTTAAAAATCCATTTTATTTTACTAGAAAGGTTTTATTATACGTTCCATAAGTGGTTTACATATATGGCACGTTACCATGCACGATGTGGAACACAATAAACATCGGGTCGTATGCTACAAAAGACAAGAACTTAAAAATTACAAGTGGAAATTTGGAATGCTACGACATGTTCAAACATTGACAACTTCCTAATTTGATTCCATATTTCCATCCTTAAAATATTTGTTATTATTAGTATAATTTATAGTGTTTGTCACCAACGTTTGATTAATTAAATGATTTGTAGTTAAATTTAAGATGACTAATCATATTTTTTTTTAAAGTTTGATTAATTTTATTTTTCTTTTAATTAATATAGTATTATATTTCTTTAGAGAATAAATATATATTTGAAATAATGAAAAGTGAATTTACCGCACCACTTTTGATATATAGATATCCGAATTATATACTTAAGTGTTTCTTTCAAATAATTTCGAGACCATAACAATTTAAATAATTTTATTTCTTCATATGCATATGTTAAATTGAAAATTACAAATCTCCTACACAGTTAGTTATATGTTGTTTTAAATTTATTTGAAACAAACATTTAATAATATAATATAAAAATATACTAAGAGGAGTGCGTTAGAAATATTTTAGAAATAGATGCTACATATATATTTTTTATTTTCTAAATAATCAATTAAAATACTATGTTAATTTAAAAAAAATGAAAACTATTTAAAATTTTAGAAAAAAATATATTTACCTTGCCAAAGTTTTACTACTCCCTCCGTCATATTTTTATTGTCCAGTTTAACTTTGACCAGTCTTTCTTGTTCAACTTTGACCATTAATATATTTATTTCTGTTATATAATATTTGATGAAAATTATACCAACTGAAAATACATTTAAAACCCAATACATTCATATATTTTTCATCGAGTATTATATAACACAAACAAAAATAATTATGGTCAAAGTTGAAGAAGAAAGACTAAAAAAGTCAATAGTGGACAATAATTTTGGGACGGAGGGAGTATAAATTATTTATTATAAAAGAATTTACTAAATTGATTTTTAGAAACAAAAATAAATAATTATTAAGTTAATTAGTATAGAGTAGTAGAAATTTTATATTGTCAAGTTTAGAATATTATTTTGCACCTTTATAAGTTAAGCTGTTAAGGTATTATGCTTGTGGTTTGTGTTTGACTTTCGGTGCGTGAAATAATGCGTGATTATGTGATTGCTAATAATAATAATAATCACAAACTAACTATTTATTTATTTATTTTTTTTTTTGAACTTCACAAACTAGCTATTTCATATTTACTGCAAACCAAACTTATAAAACAAGTCTCCTCGTTGTTCACATGTACAGCGTCAGTCCTTTAGAAAATAAGTCTCAACCAACTTAACATGATCTCCCACTATTAAACTGATATTTCTCAATAGTGCTTAAATGAAATGTATGATGTTTTGTTACTTCAAATGTGTTGAATGTCTCATTATTATGTTACTTATTTGGAAATAAAAGTGTAAAATCTAAAAACTTGTCGAACTTTTATCTTTTGTAGGAATCAAAAGTATCTTACGTTTATGAATACTTATTCATCCTGTTAATTGTTGAAGGTAACAAAATGAATTAAACAGCCTGGGTTATTAAAAAAATGGAAGCCCGTTAATCTAGCACCTTGCACATGCTATGATCTAGTTCTGAATTGAATCACTACTTCATTTCCGATCAAAGCATGTGCATTACCAAATTACTCTTCAATAAAGTCTTGATTTCTGTAGAATCTTCATATTAGGAAAACTCATCGTAAAAATAATTCTATGAACATAATTAGAGTTGAAGAGAAATCTGTTTGGATGCATTTTTGCGTTCTATTGTTTAATGATCCATTTTATTTATCAGCAAAGTTTTATTACGTTCAATAGTTTTGTTACTAATTTTCAAATTACAAGTGCTTGGATATACATATACGATTATGACTATTTCCGATATGATAGGGTAAGACTGTAAAAACCACAAGTTTATACAAAACTTGGAGTTTTTTAGAGGAAAAAAGCTATAAATTCATAACGTACTTTACAAAAAAAAACTCATTATACTTTATCTACTTCACCTATTGTCATAATACATAACCGTTTTCATTTTATTCGGTTATTTTCTATCCGTTTTTATCCATTTTCGTAAATCGTCCATTTTTATCCGTTTTCATTTTAATCTGTCCGGATAAAAACAGATAAAAACGGATAAAAACCGTTTTTATGATCCACGTTAAAACGGTTTTTATCCGTTTTTATCTGTTTTTATCAGGACATATTAAAATGAAAACGGATAAAAATGGAAGATTTATGAAAACGAATAAAAACGGATAAAACCGGACAGAAAATAACCGAATAAAATGAAAACGGTTGTGTATTATGACAATAAGTGAAGTAGATAGAGCTTAATGAGTTTTTTTGTAAAGTACGTTATGAATTTATAGTGTTTTTCCTTTTTTAGATGGCCATTGTACTCCAAAAACAAATTTAAAGAAATACTACTTATAAAACTATTTAACATAATATACTAATTTTTATCATTCGTATTTAGAAACCAATGAAAACACCCTTGCTAGCAACCGAGCATCGTCTTTTCTTGATCTGCTCAGATCACTCAATTTATTGTGGACTCTCTTAGTTTGTTTTGATTACTTAATTAAACTTGTAATGTTCGTAAAAAAAATATTCACATGTTGAATTAGCAAAGTAATGGTTAAAATTAATAACCATCAAATGCTTTTCAGATAACTACTAGCTTAACGTGTTCCGATTTTACAAAGATATTTCTGAGTTCTTCTTCATTGAAATGTCGGTTATAAGGTTTGTTCCAACTGATATATCGTACATGACTTCATGCGACAAAAATCAGTCATGTAATTAAAAACTTGTAGAAGATAAATTTCATTTTGCTGATTTTTAGGCTGGACGCATTCGTACGTTGGACATCGGTTGGGCACCAAAAAAATCACTCCGCAACCGATGTTAACATCGAGCACGACGAATGGGGTAGTCGGTTGTGACATCGGTCGAGAGGCAAAAATTTGGCATATCGAGTGAATTTACGCTCGATGTTTAAGGCTTCCAAATCCCAACCATATTTTGACCGTTTGTAAAATCAAAACAAAATTTAAAAACTGACCGTTTGGTCATTAAAATAAAAAATAAAAAATTCAGACCAATTTTACCACTCTATAAATACTAACTTCACCTCAAACACAATTCACCACTCACCATTTCTCATCTGCATTCATTTCAACCTAATTCTTATCCAACTTCAAAATGTCAAAGAAAAATACCCCACAATCAAAAACCCGACGATCACGACTACCCCAAAATGCCCCGGATATGAATTTCTCGCCGGAAAACAACTTCGAGTTAACCGGCATATCACCACAACAAAACCAGCCTATTCGCTTTCGTCCACAAGGTTTTGATTATCAATCACAACTAGCCCAACCAAATCAAAACCAAAACCCGTTTTATGTTAACCGTCCTTTTGTCCCACCGCAACGTCCTTACCACGATTACCGGCAAGAACCTAGTGGGTCGTCGTACCATCCAAACATGGACTTCATTTATCCTTCTCAACCTTATCAACCTTATTTCCCGATTCGAAGCATTAATCTAGACATGAATTTGGAAGATTTTTTGCCAGAGTATCCGACACAAAACTACCCAAGTCAAGATGCTTCGATGGGACAAGGTTCGGGTCACGGTTCGTTCCATGGTTCCATTCCCGTTGATGATTCTGATGATGAGAAAACCGCTTCCGCTGAAGAGATGTCCCCCATCAAACCAAAGCAGCCATCAAGACGTGCTTCAAAGGCCAAGGACAAAGGCAAGAAGCCGGAAACAAGCAAGGGGAAAGCCAAGAAGCCATCAGAGCCATGGACAAAGGAGGAAGAGGTGGTGCTTTGTAAAGCTTGGGTTTATGTGTCGGAAAACGCGGCGAGAGGAAACGCCCAGAACCGCTTCAAGTTTTGGGAGTCAGTGATCGACTACTTTAAGAAAGAAACTGGCAAAGACCGAACCTATGCCTCCATCACTACCAAATGGAAGAGCAGGATTCGTAATAGGGTTGGTAATTATTGTGCTATCATGGAGAATATCAAGAATACCCATGGAAGCGGTGAGAATGATATCAACGACACTTCAAAAGCTCTTAGAGAATACCGTATGACGTATGGTCATGATTTCACTTTGGAGGAGTGCTGGGAGGTTTTAAAAGGTCATGCTGCTTGGAAGGACGTTGAGATGCCGACTTTCGAAACGAATAGTCGGAAGAAAACAAAGGGTTCTACCACTACCTCTGGTTCAACCCAAACACGTGATCCTTTCGATGTCCAAGACGTTGATGATTCTGCTGAGGAAGGGACTAGAGAATCACGACCGGCTGGTCATGACAAAGGAAGGAAGAAACCATCCTCCTCCTCTCGTGATGATGATGTTCTATCAGACTCATTTATGCAATCGTTGGCCAAAACTTTCTTCAACACCAAGAAGCCGTCAAAAGGGGATAAAGGTAAGAATAAGGAGGGTTTAGAAGATACTTGGTTACGGTTGAGGGAAAAAGAGCTCGAGATGAAAAAAGAAAAACTTGAGCTCATGAGGATATCAAAACATGAGTCCGACATAATCTTCTACAATACCCCAATCGACCCAAAATTGATCGGCCGCCAACTAGAAGAATTGAAGAAAGTTAAGGCAACAATCAAAGCACGTTACAATTTATATTATTAGTTTAAGTATTGTAGTGTTTATTTAAATTTCGTATTGTAATGTTTTTTTTTTTTTTTTTTTTTTTTTTTTTTTTTTTTTTTTTAATTCGTAGTGTTATGTTTTTTTTTTTTTAATTTCGTAATGTAATGTTTTTTTAAATTTGAATGAAATTTAAATTTAATGTTAAAAATGTTTGAATTAAAAAAAATAAAAATAAATAAAAAATAAAAAACTTGAGTCCTCGACTGGGGCATTCGGGTCATGTCAGATCGCTGGGGAGAGAAAACTGACGTGGCGCTGGATGACCCAGGTCGTCCCAGGTCATGACTAGGACTAGCCTTAGTTATGGTAAGGATTTCAACGAGAGATGTTAAAAATATAATAATTATTAAGTCAGCTAGGAGTGTGTTTTTAATCAAATAGAGTTTCTGGATGTTTACAATTATCATCGAGCTGAGGTCCATTGAACCCAAAATTGAATGCTTGTTTGTTTTGTAGTAGCTAGTTGTACTTATATAGATAAATAATTAATCAATAATAATAGGGTCATACTATTAATACCCCCTATGATGTAAAATCATAGGGGAATATTCCCTTTATCTCTCACTTTTTAAGTATAGCACAGTTTTTTGTCAGTTTCTGTTCCGTATTTCTAACAGTTTTAAGCGTTTGACGTATTAAACTTTATATTTACTGTTCCGCATTTTCAGGTTTATAGCTTTTTGATATGAACAAAATTATAAAAAAAAAAAAAAATAAAAAAAAAACAAAAAATATAAGGGGGGTATATCTAAAAATATAGTTCCCGTATGAATAACTCATGCAATAATGGAGGTATTTGGTATGATATCAATTTCAGGACAATTTCTTAGTGCATGAGGCGTGCCTCATTTTGTCTCATCCCAAATAGACAACATTATATTTGCATTCACTTCTACATCTTGTTTCATTCAAGATGGAATATATTACGCTGGATTACCTACTACTTGTTACTTGACTTTTTTACTAGTCACCTTGAGTATTGCTGGTTTGGTCATAGAATGTAACTAGGGGTGTTAACGATCCGAGTTGAGTCGAGTTTCAGAGTATTCGAGCTTGGCTCGATTAACTATAACCCGGCTCGAGCTCGGCTCGAGCTCGAATAATTTTTCAAAATTGTGTTCGAACTCAAGCTTGAATATTTTGTTATTGCTCGAGCTCGATGCTCGTTTAGATAATTAAAATTTTGTACTCAAGCTTTAAGATTACCTTTTTACTTGACCTAAGCTCGACTATGCTCGTTTAAAAGCAGAATTTTGTTATAAGGAACTGAGTTACAAATCATTGAAATTAATTTCAACAAATATTTTTTGCTAAAGTCCACTAATAATAAAAGTAGGTTTATTACAGACCAAAGAGCCTTAAACGTTCGCTTAACTGAGCGACAAATTTAACTCATGGGTTTTTGCTTTTATAGAGGAGTTTATGAAAGTCATTTTCTTCTCTCATCCAATGTGGGATGGAGTATCTAATTTGTCTAATGTGTTATTCTTTCACAAACAAGATATAGAACGTAACAAATATTCCATATATAAATTGCGAGGCTCTAAAAATAAAATATATAACTTGGATTTTATGTTAGATTTAGATTAAGTGTATTTTGTTATGCATGTATGGGTTAGAGTTGAGTTTCTTAACACGATTAATAAAGGGGTCGTGTTTGGGTTGAGGTTATAGTGACATGCCAACCCGCGAACCCGAATAGGTCAACCCGAACACGACTCAATTGCCACCCCTACTCCACTCCCCGAGTTCTTGACTCAGGAGTTGCTTTAATAAGTTAATAAACTCCCTTTTTGGCGAAGAAAACTTCACAACATCGCTTGCAAGTTTATTGATATTAAGCTAGATCGATATCGAGTTCTTCTTCTGGTAGAACCAAACTTGTTATGTTTTATGGTCCAAACATAACAAACCTATCACCCTTTTGTTTTAAGGCGTAAATACACTAAACCTATAACCTTTGTGTTTTAAGGCTTAAACACATAAACCATCTAACCTATCACCCTTTTGTATTTATTCAGTATAAAAAATGCTCATTTTTTTTATATTGCATATGATTGTGCATCACTTTATTTTATTTCAGATACTATATTTCTAAGTGTTTATACTACTTATAAAAAGTGTATATCTTTTCTTAAACTTGAATTTTAAAATTTGAATTTTGAAAGTTAAATTAATGTAGTTTGCTTAAAATACCCTTAGGCACCCTTTAAATTTGACAACTTAAATTATGTATTTTCCTAATCAATTCTAAGCACACGCTTTATATTCAAAAAACACGTACTTTGCATCAAAAGGCGAACCAAAATCACGATTTCACAAATATAATTATTTACCGCTATACACCGTCGCTTTGCGCGAATATATGTCTAGTTAAATATAACATTTGATTGATTTTCATGCATTCATTTAACATAGGAGATCACGATATTTTTTCTCAGGGCCGTCTCGTAGTTTTCGGTGACCCTAGGCGATAACAAAAAAAAAAATGCCTATTACACTTGTAAACTAAAAAGAAATTACATATAAACTTGAATTATATGACTCATATTTGTTTAATATTATATGTATTTATATGCAAAATTAATAAAAATGTGGCCTCTTTTAACTGGAGGCCCTGTGCGACCGCCCTCCCCCCCTCCCCTGTTTTTTCTTAGCATACATATGTATGATGTTGGATTTGATTTGATAGTAACTTATAATATATGAAACAAATATTTATATTGATCTTTGGAGCATAGTAAATGTTCGTGGATATAATTTAGTTTTTACACATAATCATTGTTGCATTTGTAATAGAAAGTTCAATCCCACATCGACGGAGGAAAATAAAAAAAACATGAAATAAGAGAGTTATAAAAACAAAAGGCAAGTAAGTGGTTTAGTGGGTGGTATGAGTTCAAGTTTGTATTACCTACCTAATTTTACCAGTGAAATTTGATATTTTTTTAGTTAAAAATAACGTTGTTCGTAGCTAATAAAATTACAATTTATGATACTTATAATTTAATTTGGCTCGAATAGCTCGTTTGACTCGTGAAACTCGAATAACTCGTTTGTTTAGCTCGTTCGACACGAGAAACTAAACGAGTTCTCGAACGAGCCGAGTTGGATATTAGTTTTTGAAAGCTCGGCTCGTAAAATTAGTCGAGCATTATTTTCAGTTCGAGCTTGACTCGAGTTCGTTTATCTTCAAGCTCGGATCGAGTTAAACGAGCTCGAACTCGAGTAGCTCGATAAGAGCTCGACTCGTTAACACACCTAATCTTACATCTTGTGTAATAACTATTATCATGATTATATCGATACCAAAATTCAGACACCAAACATGGTCAAGCGAACTTTGTGCTGTTAGCTTGGTACACAAAGTTTTTATTTATTTTTTATTTTTATTTCATACTAGAAGTCGTTTTGGTAGCCTTAGATTGTTTTTTTAGTACTAGTTGGATACCCACGCACAGCGGCGGCGATAAATATAGTTATATAATAAATATAGTAAATAAATTGCTAACCAAACTCTCCTCGCAATTCCCTACCCGCTTAGTGAATTCATTTCATAACACTCCAAATGTATATGTGTTAGTTGTACGTGTTTCTTTGGGTTTTCCGTATTTTTCCTTGACATCATTATTCCCGCATATAAAAAGACCTTCACAATCTCTTTCCCGTCAAACAATTTCCCAAAAGTAAATGATTTTGATAAATAAAGTTTGTATTGATTGAAATAAATGTTAAAGTTATAAAAATTTGAATCAAAATAAAATAAACCTACTAAAAATGTAAAAATTAAAAACTTACAAAAATATATCAAAATGGATGTTGAATTAAAGAGCACAAAATTTTAAAAAATATGGTGAAATTAGATCATAAAAAAATTAAACGAATTATAAGATATTTAAATTTAAAAATAAATGTGATTAATTAGTTAAGAAGTGACATGCGTCACCCCATTATAGGAGCTCTTTATGTTAGTTTGTTAGAGCTCCTCCCTTTTTGTTATTTTTTAGTTAGAGAAGTGACACATGTCACTCAATGATTGGAGCTCCTTATCTTAATTTTTTGTGGAGCCCACAACTTAAATGCAAAGAAAGGTTGTTCCATGACATGTTTACCAACAATTAACAAATACTTACTAAACTCGGATCCGAGAAAATTATATGTGGCAAGTGTTCAATTTTGGAAATGCATATTCCTGGAAATGCACATTCGATGAATAAGCTGTTGGAAAAATAGTTTTTGCAAAATGAGTTTTTGCAACTTTTGGACACTATTTAATATATGTATATGTTATATATATTTATATTTCTTGGTAGCTTTGCGTTCTCCTCGACGAGAGCTTCGCAACGAGCTAAAGTATGTCCAAAATGGAGTTAATATGAATGAGATATCGTGTCTCAAAGTGGGAGCCTGCAGACACGAATGCAGCTCCGAAACTTCGCCTACGTGCGTATATAAATTCCAGATTTTGTCCATTTATTTTTAGAACAGATTTTAACTTTGTGAACAAGTTATATAGAATCTGTTTAAATAAATAAAAGATATTAAATATGTTCTAGAATGAAACAGATTTGCAAATATCGTGTATATTGAACAGAATATCTTGTCTTGGAGAACAAGATAGGTTTTCAGTATAAATAGAACCCATGTCTCATTCGGTTTTTACACATTCAGAAAACGGAGAACAAGATAGGTTTTCAGTATAAATAGAACCCATGTCTCATTCGGTTTTTACACATTCAGAAAACGCAACTACATTACTGTAACGTTCCAGCAGTCTCTTCGATCAGAAACGCTCAGGCTTCCGTGATCTTTCAGGCAAGTGGTCTAGTCCGGCTGTACAACAGCTGCGTACGTTGTACCCTGGGAAACAGACGACGAATCTGTTTTAAGGGAATCGTATTCAATACGAGCCTCGTACATGTGTCTTTACTGCTTTCGTTTATTATAATTCTATAGTGTCTGTCTTCTGTTTCTACCCCGTTCTGTCTGTTTTAATTTACTCTTTTGTTTCTGTTAATTTATATACTGTCATTATAATCTGGTTTTATTATAAAAGTGTACACCGTTTCCCACATAAGCACACATGTACTTGCTTCACTGCACATCTAGTGATGTTAATCTTATAACTATTGGTTCAATTCACACACGTACCAATTTAGTCAGAGTTTCAACTTATGACCCATCAACCCATCCGAGAAAGGCAAACCTTTATAACTTTTCCATATCGGCCAAAGTATTCTTTTCATTCCAATACTCTTGTCCATATATAAACAGTTATAGGCACCCTGCAAACAGAGGATCAAATGTAAAAAATGAAGCCGAGAAGTTTCAGAAAACACATCCTAGAAATATTAATAGTATGTCATAGCGTACTTAAGGACATGTGAGGACATAAGTAGTTCCGGTTCACCACCCCACACATGTGACCGCTTCATATGTGAGACACAAGTCTCGAAATCACCTTCAAGGAACCTGAAAAACATGGTCTGCTCATTCATTTGCTAAAAGTAATAAAAAAAATCAGATTATTCTATTTTCATTAGCAAACAGGTTAACGGATGAAAACACTAACTACTATAAAAAAAGGTTCAGCTTACCATTCAGTTTCAGATCGTCTCTTGATCAACTCATTCACAACCTATAAAATAAGTTGATATAACGTTTAATGAAAAACATTAGTAAGACTGCGAAGTCATGGGATAATCAGAATCAATTATGTTGCAAGATAATAGTAAACTGGTCCTAAATAATTAGATATTTAAAAAATGTCACATATAAGCATTTTTTTATTACACAAGCTGCATATTTGTAGCTGATCCAACAATAAAGTTAGTTTAATTATAAATTTTAGTAGAATTACATTATACTTCAGCGATCAGCCATCTCTATTCAAATCAGTGTGATAGAGTCAATTTCGCCAGACTTGTGGAGTTTCTTCAAAACATAAATCATTAAATAAATTTATGTTATATAAGAAACAACAATATGATAAGCAATGGCGTAATATGTATTACTAAAAACATAAAAAAAAACATAGATGCCGAACATGAGTAATACCTCGAAGGTCATCCAAAAGACGAAACGGGTCATTATTGTTACATGCCAAAAAGGTTCGGATTGAGTAACCCACAGAGTCTTTTCTGGCCATTTATTTAAAGGTAATTTATTAATTACTATGTTAATAATGCTCAAAGAAACCATAAAAATAGAAACTTCTATCTTTGAATAAGCCAGACTCATTTCCATTCAGCTATTGATTAAATATAGACTTTGGCCAGTTTCAACCCGTTTGACTCTTTCCCGTTATGCTAAAAATATTATTCCACCCATGCGACCTATTTGGGATACAATGTTGAGTGTGAAGCCACTTACTGGTAAAAAAGATAGTGGCAGAATAAAGGAAACCACTAATTCAGTAGTGGAGTTGACTGCTAGAGATGCGGACCAGTTGTGGACCGTGCTGGCCGACGTCATTAAAGACGCTGCTAAAGAGTCCCTCGGTGTGGCTAGCGGAACAGCTAGGACCCAACCACCCAACAGGGAATCTTGGTGGTTTAGTGAGAAAGTGCAATCCAAAGTTGCCGTGAAACAATCCAGATTCAGAGAACTTCTTCGGTATCGAGAGGGCCACCAAGCTGACATTAACGCCGCGGAGGAGAGGTACAAAGATTTGTACAAAAAACTGGACTCCAAAGAGGGGGCAAACGATATCTTCAGGATTGCTAAAGCCCGAGAGAGAAGAAGGCGGGACCTAGGAAATGTCAAATATATCAAAGATGTTGGCGGACGGACAATTGTGGTCGAAGAAGATATTAGGAAAAGATGGGGAGAGTATTTTTCTTTACTTTTCAAGGGAGGAAGCTGTGAAGGAAGCGGGGAAGAAGAGAGCAGTAACCTAAGACCTGAATGTTACTATTCGAGGATTAACCAACCAGAAGTGAAGGTTGCACTTCAGAAGATGGGAAGAAACAAAGCGGTAGGGCCAGACCAAATCTCCGTAGAAGCGTGGAGGTGCCTGGGTCAGGAGGAGGTAGAATGGCTGACTCGTCTCTTCAAACAAGATCTTCTCCGGTGCTAAGATGCCAGAGGAATGGAGACTAAGCAAAGTCATCCCCATCTACAAGAACAAGGGGGATGTGCAAGTGTGTAGCAATTATAGGGGCATTAAGCTCCTTAGCCACACCATGAAGTTGTGGGAGAGAGTTATTGAGAGGAGGCTGAGAAGGGAGATGAGGGTGTCTGAGAACCAATTTGGCTTTATGCCGGGAAGGTCCTCGATGGAGGCTATTCACCTTCTCAGGAGTCTCATGGAGAAGTACAGAGAGAGACAAAAGGACCTGCATATGGCGTTCCTAGACCTTGAAAAGGCATATGATAGTGTCCCACGAGAGTTGATTTGGAGAACTCTTTTTGATAAGGGAACCCCAAGGAGATACGTGAGAGTCATCAAGGATATGTATGAGGGGGCTAAGACCCGTGTTAGGTCAACCGTGGGGATCTCAGAGTTTTTCCTAGTGAGAGTTGGGCTCCACCAGGGCTCTGCTTTAAGTCCCTACCTCTTCGCCTTGATCCTGGATGACCTGTCTAGAGGGATTCAAGAGGGCATCCCGTGGAGCATGATTTTTGCTGACGACATTTTGTTGGTGGCAGAATCAGCTGAAGGGTTTAACATCAGACTTGAGCGCTGGAGGGAGGCTCTGGAAGACAACGGCCTTAGGGTGATTAGAGACAAGACTGAATACATGAGATGTGTCTTTGGGAGAAGCGAGTCGGGCCACCACGAGGATATTCGTATCGGCGACCAGATCCTGCCACCCAAGGAGTCCTTCAGATATCCGGGATCGATGATTTACAAATCAGGGTGGATAGATGAGGACGTAACCCACCGGATCAGAGCTGGTTGGGCGAAATGGAAGGCGGCGTCGGGAGTCCTCTGTGACAAGAACGTCCCATTAAAGCTAAAGGGGAAATTTTACAAAGTGGCGATTAGACCTGCTATGTTGTACGGATCCGAGTGTTGGCCCATGCCAACAGGGTAGAGGTGGCCGAACTGAGAATGCTAAGATGGACGTGTGGTAAAACCTTGCTTGACATGATCCCGAACGGAGTTTTCAGAGAAAAACTTGGCGTCGGAAATATTATCTCGAAGATGAGAGAAGGTAGGTTGAGGTGGTTTGGCCATGTCAGGAGGAGGCCGCAAACAGCGCCGGTTAGAAGGGTCGAGGCGCTAGTAGTAGATGGCGTGAGAAGAAGGGGCAGACCCAAACTCAGGTGGGAGGGTAGGCTTAAGCTTGATATGTCGGAGCTTCTCTTGTCGGAGGACATGACCTCAGATAGGAAGGGGTGGAGAGATAGGATTAGGATGTGTGGGTAGATTTGGCTAGGGTGTTTAGTGTTTTAGGTTGTTTTTGGTGGGTTTAGACTTTTAGGCTTTTCTTGGTTGCTTTGCCCCGGCGTTTTCGGCTTTTGGCCCTTTTTTGCTATGCCGTAGCTCTAGGCCCCGTCCGTTGCTTTGCTTTTGCTTTGGGTTCCTCTGGACTGCTTGCTTTTCTTGCCTTGTTTTTTGTTTTTGGTGCCTTGTTTTTGCTGCTCTTCCTTTCCTTGCCTTGTTTACTTGCTTTCGTTTCTGCTTGGCTTGTTGTTTTATTGTCTTCTGCTTTCTTCTCTCCTCTTTCTCACCCGCACACCTGCACTTGCTGGAGGTTTCGTTGGAAGCAGTCTCTCTACTCCCGGGTTTACCCGGGGGCAGGGGTAGGATCTGTCTACATTTCTACCTCCCCCATACCCCGCCCCGGCGGGATTGGGGTTGTTGTTGTTGTTGTTGTACTAATTCAGTAGTGGAAGATAGTGCCAGATTTTCAGGAAGCCACTAATTGATAGTGGAGGGACATCCATATTTTAAGGCATTCTTTATGGCCTGCTTTATGACCAGTTATCATTATCATCTCTATATAAGAGATTGCTCTGTATTTGTAAACAACACCAACAGATTACAACACAACAAGAAATAATACTCCTAGTTACCTCGTGTGGACGTAGGTCAGATTAGACTGAACCACCTTAAATCCTTGTGTTCTTAATTGTGGTAGTTAATTGTGTTTGTATGTGTCGTGTCCGATCCTTACAACTGGTACCAGAGCTTTGGCTCTTGATTGACACATACGAACAGAGAAGGTGAAGGAAGCTTACCTGTTGGAAGATATCGAGACCAGGCTTTGGTCGCCACCAGCGCCACCTCCACCATCGCTCGCTAGGGCTTCTCATCTCAGCCAGCCACCAGCGCCGCCTCAACACCACCCCGCAGTCACCCTCCCCCCCCCCCCCCCCCCCCCCCCCCCCCGCGGCTGTCACCGATCACCAGAGATAGAGGCTGTCACAACCCCGCGGTGAAGTTGTCATCGATCACAACCCCGCGGTGAGGCTGTCACCGATCATCTTTTTTTTGTAGAAGAAAGGACCAGGTATCCTTTTAAAGAAAAAGAAGAGTGACTGGTTTTTTTTGGGAAGTTAAAGACCAAAAAAAAAAAAAAAAAAAAGAGGCATGGTGATTTTTTGGGAAGAAAACAAAGACCAGCTGTTTTTTGTTTGGGGAAGATAAAAGGTAGGCGTGATCTTTTGGGGAGGAAGAAAAGACCGACATTTTTTTGGGGTGAAGAAAAAGAAGCGTGTTGTATCTTTTTTTGGGGGAAGAGATCAGTGGTTTTTTTTCTTTTAAGAAAAAAAAAGGGAAGTCTTTTTTTTAAAGAAAAAAAAAGTTATTTTCTTTTGGTGGCCACAATTTTTCTACTTTGACAAAAGAAGTCCCTCACATTTTAATCAAGATCTTTGCACAAGTTTATCCTCATTTAACACTTGAAACAGATAAGTCTCGTGTTTCTATTTCATTGCTTCCGCTCGTATAATTACCATTTAGCAGTACGAATCTGTTTGGTTTGTAGCAATTTGGTAATTTGTTTGTTAAAATGGCAGATGATAGTAAGATCAAGATTGACAAGTTTGATCGCAGTGATTATGGGTTTTGGAAAATGCAAATTGAAGATTTGTTGTATCAGAAAGAATTGCATTTACCTATGTTGGGCGAACAACCGGATGACATGTACGATGAAGATTGGAAGTTGTTGGACAGACAAGCTTTGGGAGTGGTTAGGCTTTCTTTGGCTAAGAGTGTTGCGTATAACATTGTCAATGAAACAACTACGTACGCTGTATTCAAAGCTTTGTCCAACATGTATGAGAAACCATCCGCTTCAAACAAAGTGTTTCTCATCCGACAATTGTTAACACCAAGATGAAGGAAGGTATGTCAGTTGCCACTCACATAAACGAGTTCAACTTGATTATCTCTCATTTAGCCTCTGTTGAAATAAAGTTTGAAGATGAAGTACAAGCTCTTATCCTTTTATCATCTTTGCCCGACAGTTGGTCAGGCACAGTCACAGCCGTTAGTAGTGCATCGGGTACTACTAAGCTAACGTTTGATAGCATTCGTGACTTGATTTTAAATGAAGACATTAGAAGAAGAAGTAATGGAGAATCTTCCAGTTCTAGTTCTCTGTTACATACAGAAAGTAGAGGAAGAAAGAAAGATAGAGGACAAAATCGAGGTAGGTCAAAGTCTAGAAAAAGGGGGCAGTCTAAGAACCGAAAGGATATTGAATGTTGGAACTGCAAAGAAAAAGGTCACTTTAGAAACCAATGCCCAAAACCACAAGCTGCAAAGAAAGAAGTAAACAATGTATCCTCTAAAGAATCAGGAGATTTTCTCATTTGTTGTGTTGAGAATTCAGTGGAATCCTGGATTATGGATTCAGGTGCTTCTTTCCATGTTGTCTCATGCCTGGATATGGTCAAGAACCTACAAAAAGGTAATCATGGCAAAGTTTGTTTGGCCGATGATCAAGTGCTTGATATTACGGGTATTGGAGACGTAGATTTGAAGACCTCCATGGGAACCACCTTGACTTTGAAAGATGTCAGGGTTATCCCAAACTTGAGGAGGAAGTTGATTTCAGTTGGTAAGTTGGATGATGAAGGACTTAATGTTCACTTTGGGGGTGGACAATGGAAAGTGATCAAAGGCAACTTGGTGATTGCCAAAGGAAAGAAGAAAGGCACTCTATACATGGTAGAGATACCTGGTGATGGTGTTCATGCCGTAACCACCAATCCGAGTCCATCTAATTTATGGCACCAACGACTCGGACACATGAACGATAAGGGATTGAAGATGTTGGCTAAGAAGGGGAAGTTTCCAGACTTGAAGAAAGTTGAAACTGAATTTTGTGAATCTCGTGTTCTTGGGAAACAAAAGCGTGTTACTTTTCTAAAGACGGGCAAGACACCAAAAGCTCAGAATTTGGAGCTTGTTAACTCGGATGTATTTGGACCGACACCGGTTTCATCTCTAGGAGGCAAAAACTACTATGTAACCTTTATCGATGATTCAACGCGCAAGGTATGGGTTTATTTTATTAAAAACAAATATGATGTATTTGATGCTTTTAAGATATGGAAATCTACTGTTGAAAATGAAACTGATTTGAAGGTAAAGTGCCTGAAGTCGGACAATGGTGGTGAATACATAAGCAAGGAGTTTGTTGACTATTGTGCCAAGCAAGGGATAAAGATGATCAAGACGGTTCCAGGAACCCCTCAGCAGAATGGTGTAGCTGAGAGAATGAATAGAACTCTGAATGAAAGGGCAAGAAGCATGAGATTGAATGCCGGCGTGCCTAAGACATTCTGGGTCGATGCAGTTAACATTGCAGCCTACTTGATCAACCGTTCACCATGTACTCCCTTGGATTTTAAATTGCCAGAAGAAATGTGGAAAGGGAAGGAAGTAAGTCTCAAACACCTGAAAGTCTTTGGTTGTAGTGCTTACAGTTTGTTAAATGATGGTGACAGGGATAAACTTGATTCAAAGACCAAGAAGTGCACATTCATTGGTTATGGGTCAGGCGAAATGGGATACAGGCTTTGGGATAACGAAAACATAAAGTTAATCCGAAGCAAGAATGTCACCTTTAACGAAGCTGAGTTATACAAAGACAGAAACAACAAAAGTCCAGAAGTTCAGAAGAAGTATGTTGAATTTGAAGGTGATGAAAAGAAGAAAGAAGCTTCAGTCGAAATCCCTGAATCTGGGGATGATTCAACTGACAGTGGGAGCTTAGGGGGTAATTCCAGTAACGATTCTGAAGATGAAGAAACCTGTCCTCCAACTCCAGAATCCCCAGTCACACCTCAAGTTCAACCAAGAAGATCTTCCAGAGTCACTAGACCACCAGCAAGATACTCACCATCTGTCAACTACATTCTCTTGACAGAAAATGGTGAACCCGAATATTACTCTGAAGCTATGGGGTTGAAAAATTCATTGCAGTGGGAGCTAGCAATGAAAGATGAAATGAAGTCGCTTGAGAAGAACAAGACCTGGCTTCTAACGAAGCTTCCATCTGAGAAGAAGGCTCTTCAGAACAAATGGGTTTTCAGGGTCAAAGATGAACATGATGGTACTAAACTGTACAAAGCCAAATTAGTAGTCAAGGGGTATCAACAGAAAGAGGGAATTGATTTCAATGAAATTTTCTCTCCAGTGGTTAAGATGACTACCATCCGGCTTGTTCTCAGTATTGTAGCAGCAGAAGGCTTGCATCTAGAACAACTAGATGTCAAGAAAACCTTTCTACACGGTGACCTAGATGAAGACATTTACATGACACAGCCAGAGGTTTTTCAGGTTAAAGGCAAAGAAAACTTGGTGTGTAAACTGAAGAAGAGTTTGTATGGTCTAAAACAAGCGCCCAGACAATGGTACTTGAAGTTTGATAACTTTATGGGTAGGATTGGTTACAAGAGATGTGACAACGACCATTGTTGTTACATCAAGAAGTTTAAGGGTTCTTATATCATTCTACTACTCTATGTAGATGATATGTTGATTGCCGGTTCAGACATGTCAGAGATCAAGAAGTTAAAGAGGCAAATGTCTGAAGAGTTCGAAATGAAAGACTTAGGAGCTACAAACCAAATACTCGGGATGAGTATTTTCAGAAACAAAGATGGTTCTTTGACACTATCTCAATAGAAATACATTGGGAAAGTGTTAGAGAAGTTCAACCTTAAAGATGTCAAGATCAGAAGCACACCTTTGGGAAGTCACTTTAAGCTTTCTAAAGATCAGTCACCCAAATTAGATGAAGACAAGAAATAAATGGCTAAAGTTCCTTATGCATCTGCAGTTGGTAGCCTCATGTATGCAATGGTATGCACGAGACAAGATATAGCTCATGTTGTTGGGGTTGTTAGTCGTTTTATGTCCAATCCGGGGAGAGAACATTGGGAAGCAGTTAAGTGGTTGTTGAGATACTTGAAGGGAACTTCAAAGATGGCATTGCATTTTAAGGGAAAAGATATCATTCTGAGGGGTTATGCAGATGCAGACCTTGGTGGTTGTAAAGATTCATACAAAAGCACCACAGGGTATGTCTTTACAGTGGGAGGCACTGCAGTAAGTTGGATGTCTAAACTCCAGAAAAGTGTTGCCCTTTCAACCACAAAAGCAGAGTATATGGCAGTTGCTGAAGCAAGCAAGGAGCTTATATGGTTGAAGAACTTTCTCGAAGAACTTGGCAAAGAACAAGCTGATTGTGCACTGTTTTGTGATAATCAAAGTGCAATACATCTTGCAAAGAATCCTGTCTTCCATTCGAAGACAAAACACATACAGCTGAGACATCACTTCATCAGAGAAAAAATTAATGATGACACTCTGAAGTTGAAGAAGATCAAAGGAACTGAAAATTTGGCTGATATGCTAACTAAGGTTGTTACCTTAGAGAAGTTGAAGCTTTGCATAGCTTCAACTGGCCTTCAGGTTAATTGAAGAGAAGGCAACGGTAACTAGGATGGAGCTAAGATCAAAAGTTATTTTTTTTTACAGAAATACAGAGATACACAGTTGAAGCACAGGTGAAGATTGTTTCGTGGCTTCAAGTGGGAGATTTTTGAGTGTGAAGCCACTTACTGGTCAAAAAGATAGTGGCAGAATAAAGGAAACCACTAATTCAGTAGTGGAAGATAGTGCCAGATTTTCAGGAAGCCACTAATTGATAGTAGAGGGACAGCCATATTTTAAGGCATTCTTTATGGCCTGCTTTATGACCAGTTATCATTATCATCTCTATATAAGAGATTGCTCTGTATTTGTAAACAACACCAACAGATTACAACACAACAAGAAATAATACTCCTAGTTACCTCGTGTGGACGTAGGTCAGATTAGACCGAACCACCTTAAATCCTTGTGTTCTTAATTGTGGCAGTTAATTGTGTTTATATGTGTCGTGTCCGATCCTAACATACAACTCAACTCAAATCAACCCATTATTAAGTATATGGTTGGATCAACTTACATCCATAAAACTGATGAAAATTTTTCTATCCAGGGAACTACTATTGTCACGATTTTACCCAAGCTAAATATTTGCAACTAACTCTAATATGCACATGGGCATCTATTATGGATCCATGATTATTTCACCATCAGACATCAAATTTAAATATGTGTCAAAATTAATCTAACTTTGTTCGACTTTTAAAAGTACGACTTATCTAATTCTATTACAATACTATAAAAAAAGTCAAGAACTGATCACGTTACAAAAGTATATACATCTTATTTTACTCGCAGGCTGTAAATATATCCCATTCATTTGATTTAGGGAACTTGCATATCCGAACACCCCTTAAAGCTGCATATTTGTAGTTGATCTAACAATAAAGTTAGTTTAATAATAAATTTCATTAGAATCACCTTATACTTCAGCGATCAAAATGAGTAAAATGTTCCTGATCTGTGTCATTTGTATAATGATCAACACAGCTAAATGATACTGAAAAACCAACTCTTTTTCTTCTTGTGGAACCTGTAAGAAAATGATCTTAGAATACTTTCCAAAAAATCCTAAACTCGTTGGATGGGATCATTAACCAGGTATTTCAGTACAAAGATGAAGGAGTAGATGTTAACATTCCAGTGAGAATTAAGGTGACTTAACCTTGACAGTCTGGAATCTTATAGAAAGAAATGTAGGTCTATTTTGTTCTTCTAAAGTGAATGCAATTAGCTAAACTTCGATTTGATTTTTCGAGTTAAAGTAGGTGGGTCAGGACCAGAAAGAATATAAACATAAAAGCACCTTCAATGATAAACATTTCTTCTATCATTGATTCAGATGTGGGCTTAAGCTCTCCATGTAGTAGTACTTGGTTGTTCCCTGCATCAGTTATGAAAACTAATTAGAACTTTGGTATGAAAACATGGATTACATTGTGATAAAATGTAAACCAAAATAATTAGAGTTGTCATGATGAGAAGTTTAGATAAGAGGTCAAAACAGGTGATTCGAGTTTCCATCTGCAACAAAGTCTTTCCTGCATTTACAGATGGTAAACAGGCATAATTTTTTAACGTGCACATTGCGCATCACAAGTGATTATAGAATTATAGTTTTAGTTAGAAATGTACACTGCTTTTTTGCTAAGCCATCCACCATATTCATCTTCAAGAACTTGTGGTAGATCATGATGATGTAATGTAGCATGTGGCTGTATTCCTGCATAATCAACATTGTCAAAAATTATTTATATTCATATCGTTGCTTCTTGATAGTTATCTAACTTAATTATATTTAACCATGTCTAATAATCTCGTAGATGAAATCGTTGTAGTATTGTAAGCCTTTCTCATTAACGGACCCTCTTCCATCTGCAAATAATTAGACTACACATAAGGAACATAGGAAGAGTAACTAAGATTTTGTTATATCTGACAGATCTAACCTACGCTCCTAGTCTAACACCTATCCAAATATGAGTATCCTTAAGACATAAATTACAGTTACAAATGAAATAATGGAAACACAAAATTCCTAAATTTACATACCTCTAATGCTTTAGTATCATCCTCGGGATGTTCACTGCCGGTACTATGTTCCGTGTGGAGAAGGGAAGAAAGCATGTCCCAAGAGAATGAGCTTGACGTTCCACAATCTTTTGTGATGTAGAAAGCAGTTGCTCTGCAATCGCAATAGGTGTTTCAAGTTTAAGTTTCATTCTTTCAGTTCCTGTACTTGTTGACCTGTCTAAGAAGCTATATAAAAACTTGGATTCTGTGAGTATGCAGAATATTTTAGTCCAAAAGGACCTAAACATCTAGTTAGTTGTGGACAGTAACATCAAATGTAAGTGATATAACTGCATACCTATCAGAAAGTTCAAGCTATAAAATTTACAGTAGTTCTTTTACCTTGGTCCTTCCATTGAATAGCCGCCAAACTCCTTCTTGTGTTTGAGTAGCAACATCATAAAAATGCTCACCTAGCCTCTCCCTCAACTCATCGTGGGCTGCCTCATCCTCAACGTGACGCTCTTCAGATTACATCTCAGTAACAACTCCCCAGCTCATAACTCCAAGTAATTTGTATGGGCGGGACATCAATAGTCGAGTGTCTCCAATATTGGAAATCACGATCTCTTCCTTCTTGATTAGCAACAGTAGCGAACTACATCCAGATGTGCTAGGAAACCTGCATTCTACCATCTCTCTTTTCAGATAATCTTCAACAGCACGAAAGGCTCTTTGAAAATCATTTTGTCGCATATGTGTTCTCCTTATAAGATATAGTCCAGGGAGAATTCTTGCTGGAAATCAAATCAAAGAAATAAGCAAAATTCTTTATGATTATATAAGAATAAATTATGTGTATAACTTATGGCATATTTGACCAAAAAAGTTATTGCAAAGAAATGCAGCAGTTTGCCATCCATGATCTCCATGGCCCTCATGAAGGCCAGCTAGTGTAGTGTTTCTAGCCGTTCAGATCTCAATTAGGCAAATTGAATTCAGTAGCCCATGCAAACGTTATTATTGAAGATAACAGTAACAATGAAAACATTAGGCCCTAGTATAATTAAAGAATCAATAGAGCATGCACGTTAAAATACCAAATCAAAAAAGACCCCAAAAGCGTTTGATGATATCAAGACCACTACTTCCCAATGTATCAATGGTAGTTCATACCTGCAACCAATGATAATCTCACAATAACAATGAAAACATAGAAAATTAAACATTACTGAGCTATGGGTTTTGAAAAAGTGACAAAGAATTAAATATTTTGATAACATGTTTAAGAAGACATAAACTATATTCGGAAAAGCTTACCCTGTGGTTCTGCACTTCTGCGGTTGTACAATCTGACCAAGATTCGCCTAGCTCCTCATTGTAGGAATTAAGCATAGACGCTCAAAGCACTTCATGTGCAACACCTATAAAATTAACCAACAAAATGTTACCATAGATTTAAACATTAACAACATCTTTCCAGAAACGAATTCTTGCAGGCCTGTAAGTGCTTAGATCAGACCCTGATTGATGTTTTAACTTGCTGGAGTCATTAACTAACAATTGGTTGAAGCTTTTAACAACACCCTTTAAGATGTTCAGCGCATCTTCCAATGTCTGTGGTTCAATGATTAAGAACAAACTATAAATAATTTTCCTGAACATAACAATTGATCATTATAAAGTAATAATAATCTGCAAGTTTGCTAATCTGAACTAACCTTTGCAGGCCTTGCTAGTGATTGCAGGATACATCCACCAAATGTTATCCAGGTAAAAAAATAGCTACTGGAACCAAAAAATATTACAACCATAAAATTCTAACCAATCATATTTACATGACAGTATTTTATAATCACATATGACTTGAAGATGATAAAAAGGAATAAAGATTAGTATAAAGTAAGATCAAGACATCTATAATATACGGAGAATTAACAAACACCGAAAGCATAATAGTGGGAAAGTTATTAGTGCATGTTAAGAACAATTAATAGTCTTCCTGTTAACATGCACAGATCCTTTGCCTCCTTTGCTTTCAAGCACAACAACAGATAAACCAAACAGATATCTCATCGTAACGTTGAAGATTATGATCATTTGAGGAGATGGCTGAGGAAAAGATGATATTAGGGTTTAAACGTGATTTTATATTATAATTCTTATAATTGCCGAACAAATTACATTTAATCCTATTTATGTATGTTTCTACAAATCTGGTTAAAATTTTTGTATTTAGTATATGATTCCAATATAATTATAGGCATTTATAGATTATAGTATGCAAAATAATTACCAAAATAACTTGTTGCCTAAGTGGTAAACACACTTGTTATTTATATTAATCCTACAAACGACCCAAGTTCGAATCTCACCATGGTCATTTTTTATTAAATTCGAATTTTAGAAATAATTGCTTAAGAATTTCGAAAATTAATACATAAAATCCGAAAATTAAATATTATTGCTTAGGTGGATAAAAAAATTGCTTAGTTGGACAACAAATGATTATGTGGCATTAAATTGGATTATGTGGCATTGAAGTGGCATTCGAATTTTAGAAATAATTGCTTAAGAATTTCGAAAATTAATACTTAAAATCCGAAAATTAAATATTTTTGCTTAGGTGGATAAACAAATTGCTTAATTGGACAACAAATGATTATGTGGCATAAAGTTGGATTATGTGGCATTAATGCCAAATGCCTCCTGTTATATATATATATATATATATATATATATATATATATATATATATATATATATATATATATATATATATATATATATATATATATATATATATAGAGGCACTTTATTTTCAGAACCCACTTTAAGTGCGAGAACTGCCAGAACCACCTTTTTACAACTAATAATAAACAAGGTACATCATTTAAAGCTCCATTACATTTTGTTATTTTTATTTAATTCAAAAGGGTATAATAGTAAAAGACATTTTCATATTATTTTTGTTTTTTTGGAATTCCCGTTTTTTTTAAATCTGAAAAATTCGGATTTTTTATTTTTATTTTTTTATTATTTTTTTAACATGAATAGTCATGGTGCATGCATTTTTTTTTATACCTAATCACTATTTTTTTGAAATCTCCATGCATGTTTTTTTTTTTTTTTTTTTTTTTTTTTTTTTTTTTTTTTTTCAAATAGGCAAAGGTGCATGTATGTTTTTTTCTTCCCAAATAGTCAAGATGCATACATGTTTTCTAATAGTCAAAGTGCATACATGTTTTTTTTATAGTTTGAAACACAAATTATCAACTTACCAATATTTTTACATGATCATTTATTTTTTTGAAAGTTTGAAACACAAATTAAAGAACATAAATCATTATAAAAAGAAAATAAGATTGATATACTTAAATGTTACATTTCACTTGATTACAAGTACAAAAACACATGCAATAATCATATATCTCCAAAAGTCGTAAATTATCTTCATGTATAATCGTGTTCATCCACTTTCCGGTCTTAAATGATATCATCATCTTCATAAATCAATCTGAAACAAGCATGCACGAAAACAATTAAACCACAAACAAATAAGAAACGAATATTAATCACAACAACTAGCATAACACATATGCACAATCTTGTGCATATTAAACTAATGATGTAAACATGTTTTTTAATCATAAACACAAAACATATATGTTTTATAATCCAAAACATAAAACATATATGTTTTATACGTAAACATATATGTATCTTTCCAAAACGTATATGTTTTATAATCCAAACACAAAACATATATGTTTTTTAACCGATGCAGACCGTAAAACACCAATGTTATAAAAGATATCAAATAAAACCTAATAACAAAAACAAAAGCAACACTGACCAACCAGATTATATATATTCAAGTTAGACTAGGTTACATACGTAAAAATGAATATAACAGAAAACTAGATGAACGCCTAAAAAATCGAAGATGCAAATCTCAATTAATAGAACAATGTACCAGTTTTACCCTTGAAAGGGATGTACAGGTGGCATCTTTATGTTGTCTCCTGTGTTTTTTAGGTTAACAAGCATTTTCACAGGAGCAAAATGAGACGTACATTAAAATAAACTATATTCATCAACAAATTGTATATAAACCACATTAACCAATATTCAAAATATATCAAGCCATATATCCTACTATCTCATATTTTTCCATTATTAAATTCCATTACTAAATAAATCTTAGAAGAATCAATTTATAAAGAAACTTACTTGCATCTAAGATTCCGATGGAAGATTCTCCGGCAACACTAGCAGATCTGAAAATATATGTTATTTTATCAGTTGGTGGCGGTGACGGTTCTTGGTGTGTATAATCAAAGTGATATAAAGAATCATCAGTTGGTGGCGCTGACGGTTCTTGGTGGCGGCGACGATTTAGTCGATAGTGGGGGTGGTTATTTTATCAGTTGGTGGCGGTGGCGATTTTGTTGGTGGTGGTGGGAGGCGGTTATGAGAGAAAGAGAAGATAAAAGACTGATTCATACTATGGTTATGTGAGAGGGGCCGGTATATTTGAGGATGTATTTATTTTCTTCAACTGATTCACCCATTTAACATCCAATTAAAACGACTAATTAAAAAAATGTAATTCCTAAAATACCCTCTGATCAGTTTCAAAAGTTAACCTATTGTTTCGCTTTATTACATTTATGGCACAAGTCATTTTAACCCTTGATCAACAAATCCAATGGTTAAAAAGGAGTTCTCGCAGTTCTCGCACTTAAAGAGGGTTCTGAAAATAAAGTTTCAATATATATATATATATATATATATATATATATATATATATATATATATATATATATATATATATATATATAGTGAAGGGTTATTTTCAGAACCAAGAAAAGGTCGAGAACTGCGAGAAACAATCTCAACCATTTAATATTTGATCAATAGCTAAAATTATTTGTGGAATTTTTGTAAATTAAGCATCTATTAAGGAATGTTTTAAAATTAAACAAGGGGTAAAAATGGGATTATAGCTAACCCATTGAATTAACTGCCTCCACTATATTTAAAGTTTGGATGCATCATTTTTAAATAAGAAAACCTAATTAAAATCATCAACCGGCCGTCGCTTTTTCGAATCGTGATCCGATGATTATTATTAAAATCATCAATGACCATCACCCTTTTCTTTTTATTGTCCCTATATGGAAGAAGGTCTTCAACAAATTCAATTCATTTTAATTTATTAGTCAAAGGTAATCAACATTTAACTAATTTTATATTTTTCTACTGTATTGAATTGTCAAAATGTTTTAGTGGTCTCTCATCTTTTATATTTGACTAAATCAAGATCGTTGCATTTTCTTTTCATTTTTTCATGATAAACATTTTTAATCTTTTAGTCATTTTCTCAAAGTATAATTTTTTTTTGAAATCCCTATTTAATTTAATTTAATTTCTTTGGTAGTTGACTGAAATCGTATTTTTTTGTTTGTTGAAATGTTGATTTCTGAATTATGTTTTTCTTTTTGTCTATTGCTTCATTTTTTGTTTTAGAGGTTGGACCAATTTTGAAATAATATAGTTATCTTTTTTGTAAAACCCTAAAAATCTTAAACGCGTGAAAATACCATTTTGCCCTCAAATTTTTAAAACTTATAAGTTACGTAAAATATGTCAGCGCTCATTAAATTTAATTCGAATCTAACTCATAAATGGGTGGCAAACCTAGTGTACGAGATTATTGAAAATGCTTATGCTCACGTTTACATATAAACCGCACGTTACAAATGGGCATGGACCGAAATTTAACTAGACACTACTACTTAATTATGGCCCATTTAAATTGAGCTTGGCCCAACTTTCTCCCTTTGGCCCGTCTAATACCAAAACCGGTGTTCCCCCTCTTCCTTTTTCATTATACGCTCCATCTCATTGAACAAAGCAAAACCCTAACTTCCTCTCCATCCTAAAGTGACGGCAACAAGAAATTTTTCTCCATTCCATTCGATCTCAAGACAAAAGAAAGAAGTTGTAATCGTTGGTGATGGATTTGAGATGTTTGTGATCTTTTGGTTCGAAGAAGAAGCTAGGTTGAGGGTTGGTATTATGGTCGTGGGTTTTTGAAAGCCATGGAAGGCTTGTCATGGCTCTTGGTGATTTGGTACTCGTCTTGCTCTTCGTACACGCTACTAGGGTAACGTACCATCACCTCATTCCTTGTTTCCTTTGTTTCTTGGCTTTGGTCGCAGGTTATCTTCCCATAAAATCACATATATAAATGTTATCATGCCTAATAAATTCGAAACCCTAATTGGAATGAAACCCTAAGTGTAATTAATGGTCTAAACATGTGATTATAATGGTTTTAATAAACCCTAAAACTGGACAACATCATATGTCGAACTTGTGTGTGTCATAGATCGAATTTTACAAGTGCAATAAGCTGGGTTTTTGTTGGAAAAGTTTATTTTATGTCTTAGTTAAGTTTTCCAAGTGGTTTGGTCGAATTTGGAGTTGTCTAAGTCGTATTTTTGAATTTTACAAGATCAAGTGTCAAAGCTGAGAAAACGGGTCTGAAATTTAGGTTGGATTCATCTAGGTGTTATCTGATGATACCTGCATGTTTTTTAGTGATTCTTGAGTCTAAATTGTAGTACTTTGAAATAGCTTTCTGGAAATATAAGTCTTGTATCATTTGTAAACCTGGAAGTATGATTTTTATATTTTTGGAGTTAGTGTGTCTGAATCTGAATTGCTGAGTTAAAATTTATGATGTAGCAAATGATTTTTAATAATTAATCTATGAGGTTCTGGAACTTTTCCTTTGGTGGATATGATATTTATATATGGTGTGACACCTGTAGCTTTTGGTTTGATGCGTTGAGTAGGGTGAGTGTGTTTGTTGGGGCCATACTTTTGGTGTGTGTAAATCTGGATGAGTTCTGGACAGGTCTGGACTTATGATTTTCCATAGGCCATTTAGCATGGAAATAGAACCCACCAATTTTTGTAGAGTCTCTTAACTCATATGGGAACCCCTGGGATTTTGCTTGATTTCATTTGAGCTAAGTAAGTATTTTATAAAAATCGTTAAAGTCTGGTCCAAATATGAGTTTAAGAAAATGAAAGATAAAACATGATATCAATAAGTAACACACTTACAAAGGCATAAGAAGCTTATAAAAGGAACTAATAAGTATTATACGAATCGTAATCCGTGTAGATTCATTGAAGAAGACATGGCGTCGTACCTTCGTGCTCGTTCATTCATTTGCTTTTCCCTCATTTGCATTAAGGTACAGATATTCTGACATTTTCAGTAAAGGTTTCTCATGATTTCTTTTCTTCGTCATTTCTCTTATGTTTATTAGGATTTCCTATGCCATTGCTATGATTCCCTTCTGTTTATGTGAATCTCTGTTTGTCTGAATCTCATGTTTGTTGAACTTGCTATGTTTGATTATGAACTTCTGATTATGAATATTTGATTTTGATCTTCTGATTATGAATATTTGATTATGAACTTCTGATTATGAACATTTGATTATGAACGTATGATATGTGACTGTGATATGAACCTTTGATTTCTGAACATTTGATATGAACCCTTTCTGATTTGTTTGATCTGTTGCTTATCTGAAATCTCTGTTTATTGAACCATGAAACATCTGATTTGAACTTATGATATGAAAACTCCGATTTGTAAATCTGTTTGACCTTTATGATGAATTATGATCTGTGTCATTTATGACAATCTGTTTGACCTAAGTTAGTTTGACACCCGAGCCAATATTTCACTAGTCATGGGGGTTCCATGTCCGTGTCAGTGATGCACCTCTGACATGACTCTAGGGCAGTAGAGTGATGTTCTGCCACGTCCCTTTCCGTTATCTGTTTATTGATAGTATGGCCACTATCCGTCTGTTGGGGCGTATGGATGCATCCTAGATCTGATCTGTTATCTGATATGATTTGTCTGGTGAATGATGTCGTGTGCAATACGCGTCTTCACAAATTCTGGGAGCTAGTTACTCCATTTGTTATTGAGGTCTCCCCTCATATTATATAAGGTATTCCGAGGTCACCCCTCCGAATAAGGAAGTTACTTCTGATTTGATATGTTCTGGGCTCGTGGTAGATAACTAAATCTGTATCTGTTATTTCTGTGTTAGATATTCTGTTTATGATTCCGTATTTGTCAATGTTTCCATTTATATACTGAATTATTATATGTTTATTGAATGTGTTTATGCTTTGACATGTTTATGTGACTTGATGAGTGTGTAAATACTCATCATTTTTGGTCAAATTTGAACTGCAAAACATTTAAAAACACTCAGAAATGCATCAAAATACTGAAAATATCTCAAAATTGTGTTTTATATGTTTCAGATGCAAAATTATGGAAAACAAATGAAAAACGAACAAAGTTTGCATAATTGGCAGTTTCAGTCCCCCAACTTTCAAAAATGGCAAAAACAAGTCCCCGGGAATTTTAAAAATGGAAAATATTATTTATGGCCCTTGGTTAATAAAGTTTGTCATTTGTGGTCCTTATAATAATTTTTGGAAAATTACAGCTTTGGTCCCTAGAGTTTCGAATATTACACATTTGGTCCCTTAACTACACCATTGGATCTAATTCTAATCCTAAATCCAATAATTAACCCCAAGCCCAATCCAACCCGTGAACCCCCACCATCTTTTTAATAAACAAAAACCAAACTGACAATCACCTCATTTCTTCTTCTTTTTCCCTGCTTTTCTGCAAAACCAGACCACTAACCCAACATCACTCCACCCCTACTCCATGCTTTGTCCCCTCCAACCTCCACACCAATACAAATTGCATTTAATGCTCCCTCCCCTGTCACAAGTTATCAGGACCCTGTAGCATCAATTTGGCGCCAAAATGAGAAATCAAGGGCCAAGATCGAATTGACCAAATCAATGGCTAGGAAAGGAAAGAGAAACCCTAATGAAGCCTATAAAAGAGAACGAAGACAGAGAAGAATGGTGGTCACTGTTTTAGACCTTTTTCTAATTTTTTACTTGTAATCGTTTTTAAGTTTTATGCAAAAATAGTGCTGGGTTTTGTTACTTATGTATTGTATGAATCATATTAATCATATTTCAAGTGTTTTTAATCATCAATTCCATGTTTCCTGCTTGTTCTAGTTTTCCCGCCAAAATTGTTCTTACTCGTTTTTCATGTTATAAGCTGTTTGAATGGTTCAAATAAGCTTATTCAAGCTTATTTAAGTGAATTAAAGTAGTTTCCTGGTCTTAATTGCAATTTTCTAAAAAAGTCAACAAAAGTCAACACGGGTCAACGAAAGTCAACTGAAGCTTAAATGGACTTGGATTTGGAATTAGGTGGATGCAGTGTTGGATTTGGGATGATTCTGAGTTAGAATTGGGGTTGATATGATTTAGGATAGTGGTACTTTAATATCAGTTGCAAGCCATAGTGGCTGTGGACACAAGTGAGTTTGCACGTTTATATCTGTCTTGATTTGTTGTTAAGTTTTAGTTTAGACTTGCTTATTTAACTGTCATTAGGTCATAGTTATTCAAGTTTCAGCAGTAGCATAAGCAGTTAATCATTTAAGTAAAATCATTAGCCAAAACAGTTTTAGAAAAGAGTGTTTGGATCAGTTACTATTATTGAGCTTGAGCTTTGGGCTGTGTTTTAAATCTGTCTATTCAGTCTTAATATAGGTAACTTGAGTCATTTTGGTCATCACATTGCTTCTATACTAGCTTTAAGTCAAAATCACAATGAAACTGTCTTAATTTCATAACTGTTAGAATATATGAAAACCAAAAGTTTGATTTGTGCTTAGAATTCAGTGGAGTAGCCTTATGTAGCTTTGCTTTAGCTTAAAACATCATATTCAGTTGGCAAATTAAGATCAAAGTTCAAATAAGTCAAGTTTTCAATTCTGCTGAAAGTCAAAATTTCATAAGAAACCCATTTTTGAATAAACTTGCGAATTTCATGTAGGACTTAATATTAGGATTGAAGACTTGTGCTTTTGGGATATTAAAGTTCAGCTGCTCAACTTAATTAGAAAAATATTAGTTTACTTTTAATTAGCTTATAAACTGCTTATTCATTAGCTTCTTTTAAGCCCTTTTTCACAAAACTCCCGTTTTGCTTATTCCTTATTTTTTGCTTATTTAGTGTGTTTTTCTTGTTGTTGTTGCTTATTCTAAGTTCCCATAACTTGTTTATAGCTTATTCAACCTTTGGTTCAGTAGTGGTAGCTTTTTATTAGCTTATGCAAGCTTAATAGCCCATTTTGACCCGTTTCCATAGCTTCCACTTTTGCATTTTTATTTTCCTCAATTTTAGTCGTTATTAGCTGAAATTCTGGATTTAGACACTTTGGTTGGTAGTGGTTTTCATGGTGATTTTATTTTATTTTTGTGATTTTTATAAGCTGGCTTAACAAGAGCTTAAAGTTAGTACATAAGGGCTGTTTGGCACTAGTGCTTAAATAGACCCATATCATTGTAGATTGTTGTTCAGAGGTTTAGGATAGTTGAAATATGTTGGTTTTAAGTAATTTTAGTATACTCTAGCTTCTGTGATAATTTGGTGCTCATTTGGTACTTATAGCTTATTTTTAGTGCTTATTTATAAGCACTTTTCACTACAGAACCTAATTATTGAACACCTGCACCACTTTTATTATTTTTCCTATATTTAGAATAATATTTTATAATATTCTGGAAGTTTTCATATTTTTCACTGTTCATTTGCTATTTTTCTGCATTTAATTTCAGTTTTTAGCATTTTTAATTAGCTTTTAATGCAATTAATTCAGAAAAGTTTCAAAAAAATAAGTTTTCATTTTTCCTAGGTTAAGATAAATATAAAAAGACAAAAAATTATTTTTCTAGATTTTTCTTAGTTAAATTTGTATTTTTAAGCCATTTAATTAGTTTTTAATAGTTTTTAATTCATAAAAAATAGAAAAATAATCAGAAAAATACAAAAATTTTTGAAAATTCTCTTTTGATATTTTAGATTTTTCCAAGTCATAATTTTATTTTTCTAGCTTTATTTCATATTTTCTTGTATTTTAGGTTATTATTAAATAGTTAAAAATAGTTTTTAATTAATAATAATTAGATAAATAGTTGTAAAAATAATTTTCTTTTTCTATAAATTTTCTTTTATCATTAGGTTTGTAAAAATGTCATTTTCATATTTTTAGGACTTTTATTTCTTAGATCTCACTTTTTATTTTGTACGTTTACGTAATTTTATTTAAACGTAAGTTTTAAGTTTTAAGTTTTAAACGTTCATCAATTTTAAAAATAGTGATAGCGTTTATTTAATATTTTTTATCTTTTTAATTTTCTTTAATTTGCATTTAAGCCCTTGTAGTTTATGTCCTTTTTCTGTAGTTATAATAATTCGGATCCCTTTTTCCGTTCAAATCTCTTGATCACTATTCGTTTGGTGATTCTTCGCACAGCTCGCTGGGACATAACGACCCGGGGAAACACTATACTCCCCAGATCTTCATTGCATTCGTGCTTGAGCCGTTTTAAGTTTGTTACGGTCGGCCATTCACAAGTGGCCGGCTTGAGTGATAAAACTTGACGGTTTGGCACGGATCAAATTTTTGGCGCCGCTGCCGGGGAGCTGTGCTAATTATCTTACGTTTAGCAGATTAGTGGTTTGAATATTCACTCATTTGTTCATATCATCCATCTCTATCTATATATATATCCATATTTTCTTATAAAAAATCCAAAAACCCAAAAACAGCCAAAAACGTATAAAACACAAAAATATTTATCCAAAAATCCAAAAATATTCATCTTTACCCTCTCACATCTTTGATTCTTCATCCCAACCCCTATGAAACCATTTGATTCTTTTCTATGTCTTATCCTCACCCTCTTGGTTGTCAATGGTGTGGTGGTCCTTATAATGGTGGCAATTGCCCCAGTTGTAGCATGGTAGAATCAGGAAACGGGTCTGTCTATAACCAGGATCCCTATTCCTACCATAACACAACTGATTTATTCCAGCAGCTACCACACTGTGAGACTCAGCAGTTTTACTGTTGTGAGTACTGTGGTGGTTCACACTACAGTTCTGATTGTCAATCGGGAAACACGCTTGCCTATGAGCAGGTTCCTGATGACAATTATGACTACAACACATATGACTCACAGCCACATCAGTTTTACTGTTGTGAGTATTGTGGAGGTCCACACTGTAGTTCTGATTGTCAAACAAGGAACCCATTTCCTTGTAACAATTACGACTCTTCGTATCATAACCAACCTCTACAGTACCAAATGAATCAGGCACCACCTCAGCCTGAGCCACTTCCTCAAAATCTTCTCCTTGATCTTTTGGATTTAGTGAAAGATTTGAAGGAATGTAAACATTCCCAAGATAATCCAAATGAGAAATCCATGGAAGAATTGTTAGCCGAAGAGCGGGCTGCTAAATTAAATTCCCAAATTGCCTTTGAAAAATCTATTAGGGAATCAATTGCAAAAGAAAAAGCAGCCAAATCCAGCTCTCGATTCCGTTTCATTCCTGATGACGATGATGATGAGGATACACTTGATATCCTTCAATTCTATAAAGATTCATCAAGTTCATCAGTTGATATCCCAGCAGTTGAGATTCATTCTCAAACAACTGCTATCACACCCAAAGCTCCCACTCACTCTCTTAACATGGGGGATGAGCATCTTGACACTGTTCCTGAAAAAGAATCGGACGAATTCATAAATTCTAGTGTTGAGAACCTTGTCCTAATCCCGAGAGAGTCACAGGGAACTTCTGATCATATGTGTGATTCTCTTTCCCCTCTTGAGTGTTCAAATGATCATTTTGAAACTTTCTCCAATTTTAGCGACGATTGTACTTCTTATGGAAACATCGAGTACGTTGAGGCATCACTTCCACAATCTGATGCTGATCATCTTCTTGAGGAGCTCTCCGGTGAACTCACTCACATCAATCCACTCTTTGATTTCGAAGCCAATCTGGGAGAGACTGAAAGTCTCATTGATAATGATCGTTCACTCACTTCTTACCCTAACAGTCCAATAGAGAATGTTGATCACTTTGTTCCAGAAACATTCAAAGCTACTTTCACTAATCCTCTATTTGAATTCGACTCTGAATTCACTTTAATTTCTGAGAATCCACTCTTTGATACTCAGATTGAGGATAGTGATGAGCCCACAATGGAACAAGAGTTCACAATTTCACTTCATGTGAATGATTCTCTTCATGAAGAGTTCTCCGGTGAACTCTCTCATGACATATCTCCTCCAGAACATGATCATTTCTATTTTGATCTCGAGGATGATATTGGCTCGGAGGAAGGTGTACTCTATCATATGAGAGTGCTTATTAATTATACTACCCTCACCCTTCCTCCCGATACGTGTACATTTGAGGATGAAGAATGGATTTTGATTGTTATCAAAATCTTTCTTCCTTTCCTTAAATATCTTGTGATTTCTCTTCATCTTCACTCCTTCGGGAATGAAGACACTATCTTTGACCCCGGCATTTTCATTTATCATTTTTGAGCCGGGTCTTTCTATGTATATCTCATCAGTGTGGAACTTTCACATGCTTCAAATGTTTGTCCAAACATCTTGAATGAAAGTCCGATGGAGATTGTTTCTTCCACGTTGTTTCCCCATGAACAAATTAATTCGGAGTCGAGTCAAGCTAGCGACTCGGTAATCAAAAACAGTAGCATGCCATATGGGTTTTCACCCGTGTGTCCCACCCTAGTGTGGGGGGGTTGCCCCACATGTTATATATATAAGTCTTCTCAAAAAAAAAAAAAAAAAAAAATCTTTCTAAATAATGGCCGTAGTATTTCCCTTTTACATTCTTGGTTTCGGCATAACCGCCGGTACTTTGAATATTGAGGGCAATATTCATTTCTAAGTGTTGGAGGGAATTCTCACGAATTTTATCATGTAATTATACCGCCTAATTCCCCCGTTTTTGGCCAAAAATTTTTTTTGGAGTAAGTGTTCTACACTGACTCAATTGGTTATCAGTCCGCCTTGTCTAATAAACAAAAGGATTGGCTAATCCAGGAGCAAACGACTCTTGGTAAAGATATCTCAAATCCGTTGACGGCTTGCAATTTGCCCAAAATTGTATGGTATTCAGCTCACCATATCCTTAAAAGTGAAGAGTTGGCTAGCCCGCAAGTTTATGGCTTGTGGTAAAGGCAGTGGAAAAACCATAATTGGTAATCGACTCACCAAAGATAATATTGATAATTTATCTAAGAGTTGGCTAGTCCAGAAGCAAACGGCTTCTGGTAAAGACAAATCAAATCCGTTGGAAGCTGGTGGTTTGCTCAAAATCACATGGTTATCGGTGTACCATGGTTCTTACTTGAACTAAAACATTTGGCTACTCTAGAAGTAATGGCTTTTGGTAAAGAGATTCAAATCCATTAAGTTTTCTCAAAAGATTGCTAGGGACTAGCAATAGTTTAGTGTGGGGGATTGATGAGTGTGTAAATACTCATCATTTTTGGTCAAATTTGAACTGCAAAACATTTAAAAACACTCAGAAATGCATCAAAATACTGAAAATATCTCAAAATTGTGTTTTATATGTTTCAGATGCAAAATTATTGAAAACAAATGAAAAACGAACAAAGTTTGCATAATTGGCAGTTTCAGTCCCCCAACTTTCAAAAATGGCAAAAACAAGTCCCCGGGAATTTTAAAAATGGAAAATATTATTTATGGCCCTTGGTTAATAAAGTTTGTCATTTATGGTCCTTATAATAATTTTTGGAAAATTACAGCTTTGGTCCCTGGAGTTTCGAATATTACACATTTGGTCCCTTAACTACACCATTGGATCTAATTCTAATCCTAAATCCAATAATTAACCCCAAGCCCAATCCAACCTGTGAACCCCCACCATCTTTTTAATAAACAAAAACCAAACTGACAATCACCTCCTTTCTTCTTCTTTTTCCATGCTTTTCTGCAAAACCAGACCACTAACCCAACATCACTCCACCCCTACTCCATGCTTTGTCCCCTCCAACCTCCACACCAATACAAATTGCATTTAATGCTCCCTCCCCTGTCACAAGTTATCAGGACCCTGTAGCATCAATTTGGCGCCAAAATGAGAAATCAAGGGCCAAGATCGAATTGACCAAATCAATGGCTAGGAAAGGAAAGAGAAACCCTAATGAAGCCTATAAAAGAGAACGAAGACAGAGAAGAATGGTGGTCACTGTTTTAGACCTTTTTCTAATTTTTTACTTGTAACCGTTTTTAAGTTTTATGCAAAAATAGTGCTGGGTTTTGTTACTTATGTATTGTATGAATCATATTAATCATATTTCAAGTGTTTTTAATCATCAATTCCATGTTTCCTGCTTGTTCTAGTTTTCCCGCCAAAATTGTTCTTACTCGTTTTTCATGTTATAAGCTGTTTGAATGGTTCAAATAAGCTTATTCAAGCTTATTTAAGTGAATTAAAGTAGTTTCCTGGTCTTAATTGCAATTTTCTAAAAAAGTCAACAAAAGTCAACACGGGTCAACGAAAGTCAACTGAAGCTCAAATGGACTTGGATTTGGAATTAGGTGGATGCAGTGTTGGATTTGGGATGATTCTGAGTTAGAATTGGGGTTGATATGATTTAGGATAGTGGTACTTTAATATCAGTTGCAAGCCATAGTGGCTGTGGACACAAGTGAGTTTGCACGTTTATATCTGTCTTGATTTGTTGTTAAGTTTTAGTTTAGACTTGCTTATTTAACTGTCATTAGGTCATAGTTATTCAAGTTTCAGCAGTAGCATAAGCAGTTAATCATTTAAGTAAAATCATTAGCCAAAACAGTTTTAGAAAAGAGTGTTTGGATCAGTTACTATTATTGAGCTTGAGCTTTGGGTTGTGTTTTAAATCTGTCTATTCAGTCTTAATATAGGTAACTTGAGTTATTTTGGTCATCACATTGCTTCTATACTAGCTTTAAGTCAAAATCACCATGAAACTATCTTAATTTCATAACTGTTAGAATATATGAAAACCAAAAGTTTGATTTGTGCTTAGAATTCAGTGGAGTAGCCTTATGTAGCTTTGCTTTAGCTTAAAACATCATATTCAGTTGGCAAATTAAGATCAAAGTTCAAATAAGTCAAGTTTTCAATTCTGCTGAAAGTCAAAATTTCATAAGAAACCCATTTTTGAATAAACTTGCGAATTTCATGTAGGACTTAATATTAGGATTGAAGACTTGTGCTTTTGGGATATTAAAGTTCAGCTGCTCAACTTAATTAGAAAAATATTAGTTTACTTTTAATTAGCTTATAAACTGCTTATTCATTAGCTTCTTTTAAGCCCTTTTTCACAAAACTCCCGTTTTGCTTATTCCTTATTTTTTGCTTATTTAGTGTGTTTTTCTTGTTGTTGTTGCTTATTCTATGTTCCCATAACTTATTTATAGCTTATTCAACCTTTGGTTCAGTAGTGGTAGCTTTTTATTAGCTTATGCAAGCTTAATAGCCCATTTTGACCCGTTTCCATAGCTTCCACTTTTGCATTTTTAGTTTCCTCAATTTTAGTCGTTATTAGCTGAAATTCTGGATTTAGACACTTTGGTTGGTAGTGGTTTTCATGGTGATTTTATTTTATTTTTGTGATTTTTATAAGCTGGCTTAACAAGAGCTTAAAGTTAGTACATAAGGGCTGTTTGGCACTAGTGCTTAAATAGACCCATATCATTGTAGATTGTTGTTCAGAGGTTTAGGATAGTTGGAATATGTTGGTTTTAAGTAATTTTAGCATACTCTAGCTTCTGTGATAATTTGGTGCTCATTTGGTACTTATAGCTTATTTTTAGTGCTTATTTATAAGCACTTTTAACTACAGAACCTAATTATTGAACACCTGCACCACTTTTATTATTTTTCCTATATTTAGAATAATATTTTATAATATTCTGGAAGTTTTCATATTTTTCACTGTTCATTTGCTATTTTTCTGCATTTAATTTCAGTTTTTAGCATTTTTAATTAGCTTTTAATGCAATTAATTCAGAAAAGTTTCAAAAAAATAAGTTTTCATTTTTCCTAGGTTAAGATAAATATAAAAAGACAAAAAATTATTTTTCTAGATTTTTCTTAGTTAAATTTGTATTTTTAAGCCATTTAATTAGTTTTTAATAGTTTTTAATTCATAAAAAATAGAAAAATAATCAGAAAAATACAAAAATAATTTTGAAAATTCTCTTTTGATATTTTAGATTTTTCCAAGTCATAATTTTATTTTTCTAGCTTTATTTCATATTTTCTTGTATTTTAGGTTATTATTAAATAGTTAAAAATAGTTTTTAATTAATAATAATTAGATAAATAGTTGTAAAAATAATTTTCTTTTTCTATAAATTTTCTTTTATCATTAGGTTTGTAAAAATGTCATTTTCATATTTTTAGGACTTTTATTTCTTAGATCTCACTTTTTATTTTGTACGTTTACGTAATTTTATTTAAACGTAAGTTTTAAGTTTTAAGTTTTAAACGTTCATCAATTTTAAAAATAGTGATAGCGTTTATTTAATATTTTTTATCTTTTTAATTTTCTTTAATTTGCATTTAAGCCCTTGTAGTTTATGTCCTTTTTCTGTAGTTATAATAATTCAGATCCCTTTTTCCGTTCAAATCTCTCGATCACTATTCGTTTGGTGATTCTTCGCACAGCTCGCTGGGACATAACGACCCGGGGAAACACTATACTCCCCAGATCTTCATTGCATTCGTGCTTGAGCCGTTTTAAGTTTGTTACGGTCGGCTATTCACAAGTGGCCGGCTTGAGTGATAAAACTTGACGGTTTGGCACGGATCAAATTTTTGGCGCCGCTGCCGGGGAGCTGTGCTAATTATCTTACGTTTAGCAGATTAGTGGTTTGAATATTCACTCATTTGTTCATATCATCCATCTCTATCTATATATATCCATATTTTCTTATAAAAAATCCAAAAACCCAAAAACAGCCAAAAACGTATAAAACATGACTACCGTTTGCCATGCTAGGATATGATTAATATGCTTAAATGTGATTCGCAATGTGTCATCTGATTATATGTTAGTTTACCATTATGTGACCTTGTTGATCTGTATGATGATTATGCTAGTGTATAATTGATTGTTCTGTAAGTTCATTATGTGTAATTGTTCAGATAATTTGTAAAACCTGAAAATCTAAAATCTGATTAAAGACTAAAATACCCTTGGAATTGACATTTATAAAATACGTAAAATATATTTATAACATTTAACGAAATTAAAAGTTAACTTGTGAATAATTAAAAACCTAACTAAAATATATTACGTGATCGATTTTGGTACGACGAAGATTTAACGTTTCGTAAATGATTTGGGTCGTGTTTGTTTTGCTTCGTGTGGACTCAAGCCGAGAAGCCCATAAGGTGTGCGTGTGGGTTGTGTTCGGTTGGGCCAAACCGAAACCCAATTCCCTCCTCAAAGCCCTAAACTAAAATGTTACCACTATATATACAACACATAATCACAAGATTGGAACCCTAGTTTTATTTGCCTCTCCTTTTCTTTTTGTTTCATTCGGCCGAGAGTTTCAACTCCCTTGGTCGCGAGTTTTGTTTCAACAAAGCTAAGGTATAATGCTTATTCGTCTTCCTTGTTACACCATACGTTTGTTTATTGTATCATGTTTCGTTTGGTCGAGTTATGTTTCTTTTCTTTTGGTGTCAAGCCGTGTGATACAAACAAGAACAAACCCTAACGATTAAACCTTACAAGTATTAAGGAGTTATGTACGTAATATGTATTATTGAATCGAGTCAAGTTTATGTCGAGTTAATAAGGGCCGAACCCTATGTAATTAGGACCGAACCATGCATAACATTCGAATAAGGTATAAAACATGATAACTTGAATGAGTTAAGTATGTAAATGAGCTAGGACTTGCGTAAAACCTAATAGCCGAAAACCCTAGATTGAACCGAACCATGTATAAGTTTTGAAAGTGCATTAAGTAAGTAAAGGTCAACATGTAAACCCTAGTTGGATATGTTAATCGAATGAGGTATCCAAACCCTAATGGTTTGTGAATCGTGTCTCATATGCGTGTGTAATTATAAGTTAAATGAACTTGTAAAAGTGTAAACGTGTAATTAATACGAGTAATAAGTAACTTGTATGTCACATAAAATCATAAAACGTGCATGGTAAAACATAAAAGGAAAGATTGTTTTATGACGTGTTAGGTTAAGTAGCGAGTCATTAAAAGACGTAACATGTAAGTAAATGCATATTAATAAGATATTAAAGAATAGAAACCCTAGAATATAAATGAGAGTCGATTAGGGTTTTGAAGCTAAATATACTAATTCGTTATTTTATGTGTGAGTTATGACGTTTAAACTATTTTCACATTTAACACTAAACTTTAATAAATGACATATGAACCCTAATCTATGATATTAATTATAAAACATTTAAGTCTCATTTAATTATAAAACCCTAAAATATTAAAAGATCATTTCGACGATTATGGAATCATTAATAATATATATACGACCATTAATGTGTATAGGTTCTGTGAAGAAGGAGTAATTCTTTGCTATCCCTGTTTCTACTTTTCGATCGTTTGCTTTGGAATAAGGTACAGATATTCTGACCTTTTCAGTAAAGGTTTCTTATAGCGTTTTCTTTTCGTTAGCTTTTGTATTAGGATTTCCTAAGCCTTTGCTATGAACCCTAATGTGTCTATTTGAGCTGTTGCTTATCTGAACTTTGATTTTTGAATCATAAAACATTTGATTTTGAACTATATGATATGAAACTTTTGATTTTGAAAACATGATTAAACGTTTGATAAAATATGATCTATGTCAGTTACGACATTCTTATTTGACCTAAGATAGTTTGAAACCCGAGCCAATTATTAACTAGTCATGGGGGTTCCATGTCCGTGTCAGTAAATGCACTTCTGACATGACTCTAGGGCAGTAAAGTGAAGTTCTGCCATGTCCCTTATCTGATATTTGCTATGAGCTCAATTTATATTATATTATCAATGTATGTTTGTGGGGCGTATGGGTGCATCCTAGATCTGTTGTATGTTATATGCTATATGTTATCTGATGATTGATGCTGCGTGCATGCACATCCTTCATAACTCTGGTAGGTCTCCCCTACAAATGTTGCCTTATGTGATTATGAATATGTTTATGATATGGCATATGTGTTTGGGCTTGAGGTAGTTAGCTATAAAACTTATTCTTATATCCTGAATTATCTTTTGAAATGATTATGATTTCACTATCTTTCTTTCACTTTATTTCGTATTCGTTTTTTGTTTCGTATTCGTTTTGCTTGTATATCTGTTCACTGGGCTTTTGAAGCTCAGCCGCATTTCTTTTCTTCCGCGGCAGGTATCTAAGCATTGGAGCTGGGTATTGCTTTGGGATGAGTGCTGAGTGGACTTACCTTAGAGATTTTAGCTTTGATCTTATGATGCCATTTAGACTTTATATTTTAGACATTCCATTTGGAGTTTATTTTTCCGCTGGGACCTATGTATTGAAGTCGTTTTGACTTGGATTATTTCAATATTTATGTTGAGATTTCTTTTGGATTATATGTTTGCTTTGATATGACACCATTACTTGTGATTCCTTTACCCTTGTCGGGTCGGGGCATTACAATTTATGGCATCAGAGCCCAGGTTTACGACTTGTAGTCAGGACCTGTGACATATGGAGCCTAGGTTTTGAGACTTTAGAGCTTAGGATTTGACCTGTGAGGATTTGGGTAGACTTTAGGATTCCTTCTGCGTATTTCCATTTCGTATCTCACCTTTGTTCATTTTGCTAATCGTTTGAATATCGTTCAGATGGTTCAAACTTGTCGTAACGGTAACTTGGAAGGGGACGATGATGCTACTAACATGGATACTGCGATTGCGAATGCTCTCAACTCTCTTTTCCCTGGTCTGACTACACCTGAGATGATGGAACAGGTGATCAACAACATTCGTAATCAGAATGGTGCTTCGGGTAGTGGTGGAGGAAATCAACCCGTCGGTATTCATACTTGGCTCGAGCGTTTCGGTAAGCTCAAGCCTCTTTCGTTTAGCACTGCTGCTACTCCTACTGAGGCCGAGGACTGGATCACTCATATTGAGAAGCTGTTTGAAGTACTAGGTTGTGGAGACGAGTTTAAGACTCGTTTGGCTGCGTTCAAATTGGAAGGTGATGCTTTAAATTGGTGGAAGGCGCTCAAACAAGCAAGAGGAGGAGATGCTTTTGCTGTGACTTGTACTTGGACTGAGTTTCGGACTATCTTCTATAACCGTTACTTTCCTGATGCTGAGCAGCAAAGGTATGAGAGGGATTATCAGGCAATCTACCAGTTTGATTATGAGAATTCCAATGAGTACATGAGTAGGTTTATGAGGCTGGTGAGTTTTGTGGGAGCGATTGCTGGAGATGGTAGGCGTCAAGCTAAGCACTTCAAGTGGGGACTGAAGAAGTGGGTGTTGGAATGACTGCTTAATATTGAGTATGAGAATGTGTCGGCCTGCAATGACGCAGCTCGTAACATTGAGATCTTTCATGAGGTTTCGGGTTCCAACAAGCGTAATCGCGATGGTGATCGGATTCAAGGTAGGACTCAAGGCAATGACTATAAGGGAAACTCTGGTAGGAGTTATGATTCGAGAGGTCAAGCGGATAAGAGTTATGATCAGCGGGGTCAGTCAGGAAGGAATGTTGACACTGGACGCCCTGAGACGAGGGGTCAAGATAATAGAAATGCTGGTAAGAATGGAAGTGATCGTCAGAACCAAGGTAACAATAACCAGCGTTACAACAAGGATCAGCCAGCTCGAGGAACAAATCAGGGTCGTGCTTCAGGATCTTCTAGTCAACAGAGGATAGCTGAGGTTTTGCCTCCCCCACCTATTTGTACTACTTGTGGAAAGGCTCATCCGGGGCAGTGTTTCAAGGCCACTGGTGGTTGTTTTGCTTGTGGCTCCACTGCTCACAAGATTAAAGATTGTCCTAAGAAGAACCCGGCGATTCCTGGAAACTACATCAAGCCGCCGACTACTACTGGACGTGTCTATGCTACTACTCGTAACCAGGCGGAGCGCACTTCAGGTACCATTACGGGCACTCTTTTCATTGATGATTATGCTGTCTTCGTTTTATTTGATACCGGTGCCACACACTCCATTATATCTATCACATTTGCTAAGAAACTTAACATGAAGCCCAAACCGCTAACAAATCACTTATCGATTTCTACGCCTATGAAAAACCATGTGATCATTGATCATAAATACGTTAAGTGTCCTCTTAGTTTTGATGATCGTATTCGCTTTGCAAATCTGTATCCTCTCGATATGGTCGACTTTGATATCATTCTAGGCATGGATTGGTTGGCTTATCATAGAGCTTCAATTGATTGCCATGCCAGAACTGTGATCTTTGGAGACGTAAAACATCCTGAATTCGTTTATCATGGTTCTCAACCTCTTAAATCTGTTAAACTCATTTCCGCTATGAAGGCACGGATCATGATTGCTCATGGGTGCCAAGGTTTTCTAGCATCTGTTAAGGACACATCTTTGGAGAGTCCTAGCATTGAAAATCTTTCGGTTGTTTGCGAATTCACCGACGTTTTTCCCGATGAACTCCCTGGACTTCCCCCAGCTAGAGAAGTTGAGTTTAGCATTGAGTTAATTCCTGGTGCTGAACCGATTTCGAAGGCTCCGTATCGCATGGCACCTGTAGAATTGAAGGAGTTGAAGGAACAGCTGCAAGAGATGATAGAAAGTGGATTTATTCGCCCCAGTGTTTCTCCATGGGGTGCACCTGTCTTGTTTGTGAAGAAGAAGGATGGAAGCATGCGCCTATGTATCGACTACCGTGAACTCAATCGTATTACCATTCGTAACCGTTATCCTCTGCCGCGTATAGATGATTTGTTTGATCAACTGCAAGGAGCTAAGTTATTTTCGAAGATTGACCTGAGGTCTGGTTACCATCAGTTACATGTGAAGGAGCAAGATGTTCCTAAGATCGCGTTTCGTACCAGATATGGTCATTACGAATTCCTCGTTATGCCTTTTGGTTTGACCAATGCGCCTGCTGTGTTTATGGACCTGATGAATCGTGTTTTCCATGAGTTTCTCGACAAGTTCGTTATTGTTTTCATCGACGATATTTTAGTTTACTCCAAGTCTGAAGAAGAGCATGAAGAACATCTCCGTATAGTTTTAGAGATTTTGAGGAAGAAGAAGTTGTACGCCAAATTTTCGAAGTGCGAATTTTGGTTAAGACAAGTTGCTTTCCTTGGTCATATCGTATCAGCTGATGGTATCACCATGGATCCGTCTAAAGTTGAGGCTATCACTAAATGGCCAAGACCTACGACAGTGACTGAGGTCAGGAGTTTTCTTGGACTTGCTGGTTACTACAGACGTTTTGTTGAAGGTTTCTCTCTCTTAGCTCTACCCCTAACCCAACTGATGAGGAAAGGTGAAAAGTTTGTATGGACGGATGAACGAGAGAAGAGTTTTGAAGAGTTGAAGCGGAGATTGGTGTCAACTCCTATTTTGACTCTTCCAACTGGTTCTGGAGGATTTCAAATCTACAGCGATGCATCTAAGAAAGGATTAGGCTGTGTTTTGATGCAACATGGAAAGGTAATAGCTTATGCTTCGAGGCAGCTAAAACCTTATGAGGAGAATTACCCAACTCATGATCTTAATTAGCTGCGGTGGTGTTTGCGTTGAAGATTTGGAGACATTACTTGTATGGAGAGACGTGTGATATATTTACTGATCATAAGAGTCTCAAGTATATTTTCACACAGAAGGAACTTAACATGAGACAAAGAAGATGGTTAAAACTTCTTAAGGATTACGACACCAACATTCAGTACCATCCAGGTAAGGCTAACGTAGTTGCTGACGCACTTAGCCGGAAATCAGGCATTCTTGCGAGTATCAAGATTGAGCCTAGGATTTTGCGTGACTTAGAGAGTTTGGATGTTAAGTTATGTGTACGAGGTTTTGATGGATACTGTGCTAGTATGAAGGTGGAGTCGAACCTCATACTGCAAATTAAAGAAGCTCAGAAAGATGACGGCGAGCTGTGGGCCGTGGCGCAAAATGTTGAAGAAGGTAAGCAGACGGAGTTTAAGGTTGATAATGACGGTGTTGTATGGTATGGAGATAGGCTTTATGTTCCCAATGATCAGGTACTTCGTGAGAAAGTTATGACTGAAGCTCATAGTTCTCCTTTCACTATTCATCCTGGTTCTACCAAGATGTATAGGGATTTGAAGCAGTACTTTTGGTGGAATGGCATGAAGCAAGATGTGGCGACGTTTGTGTCGAAGTGTATGATTTGTCAGCAGGTTAAGATTGAACATCAAAGGGCTAGTGGATTGTTACAGCCATTGGATATTCCAACATGGAAGTGGGATAAGATATCTATGGATTTTGTGACTGGACTACCTCTTACTCGGAAGAAGCATGATGCGATTTGGGTAGTTGTTGATCGACTAACCAAATCTTCTCATTTCTTGCCAATCAGAAAGGATTATGGTATTGGTAAATTGGCGGAGATTTTTCAGCAAGAGATCGTTAGACTTCATGGTACTCCGGCATCTATTGTGTCCGACAGAGATCCGCGTTTTACTTCTCGTTTCTGGAAAGGTTTGCAAAAAGCTTGGGGTACTCGACTTAACTTTAGTACGGCATTTCATCCTCAAACAGATGGTCAGTCAGAGAGGACTATACAGACCTTAGAGGATATGCTAAGGGCTTGTGCTTTAGAATGGACTGGCAGTTGGGATGAATATTTATGTTTAGTAGAGTTTGCATATAACAACAGTTGGCATGCTAGCATTAAGGCGGCACCGTTTGAACTACTTTATGGAAGGAAATGTAGAGCACCTATTTGCTGGGATGAAGTAGGTGAGCGTTTGATTGAAGGTCCGAAAATGATCGAGATCACTAATGAGAAAGTAGCTGTTGCTAGAGAAAAGTTGAAGGAAGCTAGGTCTCGTCAGAAAAGTTATGCCGACAAGCATCGTCGTGATTTAGAATTTCGGGTTGGAGATCGTGTGTTTTTGAAAGTTTCGCCGTTTAGAGGTGTGAAACGTTTTGGAATCAAGGGCAAGCTCAGTCCTCGATTTATTGGACCGTTTGAGATTCTAGAACTTATAGGAGAAGTTTCGTATCGATTAGCACTTCCGCCTCAGTTATCGCATGTTCATGACGTTTTCCATGTATCACTCCTAAGGGGATACAACTATCATCCGTTACACGTTGCTTCTTATCCGTTTGATCAAATTCAATCCGATATGTCTTTATCTGAAGAACCAGAAGCTATTCTGGAAAGACAAGAAAGAGTTATGAGAAATAAAGTCATTCCATTCGTTAAGATTCTTTGGAAAAATCATCCGGAACGTGAGGCTACTTGGGAAACCGAGGAGTCGATGCGAGCTAGTTATCCTCATTTCTTTGAATAGTTTGGTATGTTCTAATTTCGTTTTCGTTTCGTTTTCGTTTCGTTTTCGTTTTCGTTTTCATTCCGTTTCATTTCAATTTTCGAGGACAAAAATTTTTCTTTAGAGGGGAAGAATTGTAAAACCTGAAAATCTAAAATCTGATTAAAGACTAAAATACCCTTGGAATTGAAATTTATAAAATACGTAAAATATATTTATAACATTTAACGAAATTAAAAGTTAACATGTGAATAATTAAAAACCTAACTAAAATATATTACGTGATCGATTTTGGTACGACGAAGATTTAACGTTTCGTAAATGATTTGGGTCGTGTTTGTTTTGCTTCGTGTGGACTCAAGCCGAGAAGCCCATAAGGTGTGCGTGTGGGTTGTGTTCGGTTGGGCCAAACCGAAACCCAATTCCCTCCTCAAAGCCCTAAACTAAAATGTTACCACTATATATACAACACATAATCACAAGATTGGAACCCTAGTTTTATTTGCCTCTCCTTTTCTTTTTGTTTCATTCGGCCGAGAGTTTCAACTCCCTTGGTCGCGAGTTTTGTTTCAACAAAGCTAAGGTATAATGCTTATTCGTCTTCCATGTTACACCATACGTTTGTTTATTGTATCATGTTTCGTTTGGTCGAGTTATGTTTCTTTTCTTTTGGTGTCGAGCCGTGTGATACAAACAAGAACAAACCCTAACGATTAAACCTTACAAGTATTAAGGAGTTATGTACGTAATATGTATTATTGAATCGAGTCAAGTTTATGTCGAGTTAATAAGGGCCGAAACCTATGTAATTAGGACCGAACCATGCATAACATTCGAATAAGGTATAAAACATGATAACTTGAATGAGTTAAGTATGTAAATGAGCTAGGACTTACGTAAAACCTAATAGCCGAAAACCCTAGATTGAACCGAACCATGTATAAGTTTTGAAAGTGCATTAAGTAAGTAAAGGTCATGTTAATGTAAACCCTAGTTGGATATGTTAATCGAATGAGGTATGCCAAACCCTAATGGTTTGTGAATCGTGTCTCATATGCGTGTGTAATTATAAGTTAAGTGAACTTGTAAAAGTGTAAACGTGTAATTAATACGAGTAATAAGTAACTTGTATGTCACATAAAATCATAAAATGTGCATGGTAAAACATAAAAGGAAAGATTGTTTTATGACGTGTTAGGTTAAGTAGCGAGTCATTAAAAGACGTAACATGTAAGTAAATGCATATTAATAAGATATTAAAGAATAGAAACCCTAGAATATAAATGAGAGTTGATTAGGGTTTTGAAGCTAAATATACTAATTCGTTATTTTATGTTTGAGTTATGACGTTTAAACTATTTTCACATTTAACCCTAAACTTTAATAAATGACATATGAACCCTAATCTACGATATTAATTATAAAACATTTAAGTCTCATTTAATTATAAAACCCTAAAATATTAAAAGATCATTTTGACGATTATGGAATCATTAATAATATATATACGACCATTAATGTGTATAGGTTCTGTGAAGAAGGAGTAATTCTTTGCTTTCCCTGTTTCTACTTTTCGATCGTTTGCTTTGGAATAAGGTACAGATATTCTGACCTTTTCAGTAAAGGTTTCTTATAGCGTTTTCTTTTCGTTAGCTTTTGTATTAGGATTTCCTAAGCCTTTGCTATGAACCCTAATGTGTCTATTTGAGCTGTTGCTTATCTGAACATTGATTTTTGAATCATAAAACATTTGATTTTGAACTATATGATATGAAACTTTTGATTTTGAAAACATGATTAAACGTTTGATAAAATATGATCTATGTCAGTTATGACATTCTTATTTGACCTAAGATAGTTTGACACCCGAGCCAATTATTAACTAGTCATGGGGGTTCCATGTCCGTGTCAGTAAATGCACTTCTGACATGACTCTAGGGCAGTAGAGTGAAGTTCTGCCACGTCCCATATCTGATATTTGCTATGAGCTCAATTTATATTATATTATCAATGTATGTTTGTGGGGCGTATGGGTGCATCCTAGATCTGTTATATGTTATATATTATATGTTATATGCTATATGTTATCTGATGATTGATGCTGCGTGCATGCATGTCCTTCATAACTCTGGTAGGTCTCCCCTACAAATGTTGCCTTATGTGATTATGAATATGTTTATGATATGGCATATGTGTTTGGGCTCGAGGTAGTTAGCTATAAAACTTATTCTTATATCTTGAATTATCTTTTGAAATGATTATGATTTCACTATCTTTCTTTCACTTTATTTCGTATTCGTTTTTTGTTTCGTATTCGTTTTGCTTGTATATCTGTTCACTGGGCTTTTGAAGCTCAGCCGCATTTCTTTTCTTCCGCGGCAGGTATCTAAGCATTGGAGCTGGGTATTGCTTTGGGATGAGTGCTGAGTGGACTTACCTTAGAGATTTTAGCTTTGATCTTATGATGCCATTTAGACTTTATATTTTAGACATTCCATTTGGAGTTTATTTTTCCGCTGGGACCTATGTATTGAAGTCGTTTTGACTTGGATTATTTCAATATTTATGTTGAGATTTCTTTTGGATTATATGTTTGCTTTGATATGACACCATTACTTGTGATTCCTTTACCCTTGTCGGGTCGGGGCGTTACATAATTCGTGAACTTTGATTATCCGTTGGTGTTCGTATCTGCTTATGTTTGATCTGCCATGTTTAAATTCTGCTTATACTAAAGTTTGATCTGGGGAAGTGGTTTAATTTATAGTGTCTGGCCTGTTAACTTACTATCTGCTATGTTATGCCTCTAGTTCATTTAATTATAGTTTTTGTAAGGTGTTCTCAGTGGTATGTGTGACTACTATGTGTTGACTGTTGTTTTCCGCTGCTACGACACTGGTTAAGTTTATTAAATGTAACTTATCTGATTTGTGTGAATGTCATGTTTACTTCATAGAAATTGTTTTTGTTAGTTTTGATATTTCGTTTGGCTTATATGTACTCTGATTTTTCTGAGTTAGTTAGTGCCTGGTTATTTGATGTGTTTGCATTTGTGTCAGCAATATGCTATGTGTTTGTTCTTATTTGTTATGTGCTCTTCCGGATTTCTGTGTATTTGTGTTTCCGCAGAATCCTCGAAGATTCATCCGTTTCATTTCATTGTGATTCCGTTATTCATACTTTGTTTGGTTTAGTTTTTGTTTCGTTATATCTGTTCACTGGGCTTTGTAAGCTCAGCCGCATTTTCTTTTCCTGCGGCAGGTTTTAAGCATTCAAGATGAGCTTATGGGATAGCTGATCTGGGTTGAGAGTAGAGACGAGAGCAAGATTTGAAAATAGGGATCTTAGATTTATTTTGATTATTAAGTTATTTATATTTCTTTTGTAAGTAAAGGCTTCCGCTATTGTATAGTACTTAAGGTTCTGATATGAAACTGTATTTGTGATATCTTTACCCTTGTCGGGTTGGGGTGTTACAATTTATGGTATCAGAGCTCTAGGTTTTAGGACCCTTAGAGCTTAGGCTATGACCTGTGAGGATTGGGTAGACATTAGGTTTCCGTCTGTTCAGATATCTTTCGATTCCTTTTGACTGTCGTTCAGATTTGACTTCGATATTCTTTTGTCTTCACTGAATTGGCCCTCCTCTTTTCACATCGAATTTTGGTTATTTTGTTTCCGCTCGTCCGTTTGTCGATCGTTTAGATGGAGACTACCCGTGGAGCCGAAGAAGATGGTGCCGACCCTGCGTTGCTGCAACAGTCCATGTGCTGGAGAGGTTCGTGAAGCAGAAGCCACACCCGACTGCCGTGCTGCTGGAGACATCAGGATGCTGCTGGAGAAAGTTGGACGGACCAACCAAAGGCGCAAGAGACGGAGACAAGGTTCAACCGGTGGCTGAGAAGGTTCGTCTACTTCATATGATTTGAGTGCGACTTATGTCACTCTGATTCGTTTGTCATGCGTGTTGAGACGGTTTGATATTCTGTTAAGTGAGTCTGATCTGTATTGCCTCCCTCTGATTTGTTCGGAACTTGGTTTGGATCGTGAAGTTTTATCGTTTAGCATTCTGGTATATCTCAGCTTTTCTTTTGGACCGACAGTAATGAGTCATGAGGAACAGTTTTGTGCATTGGTTGCCTTCTTTCTGTTGTGGTATGGTAAGTTGTTTTGATGTCGTATATGCTGTATGTATGTGATCTGGTCTGTTATAGTATGTTACTTGCTATCTGTATGTTATCTGTATATGATATGTTTTGTTCTGATATTAGTTATGTGGTTTGTCATGACCCGAGACAGAATATGATGATAATGAGGACTTGTTATGTGATGCAAGTATTATGACGCCTGATCAACGTGATAATACCGAGATCATATAATTTGAACTTATTGAAATTATATGACGTCTGGGGAAATGCCTGTGGTCGATATGTGAAAAGAATATGACTTGTATCCGTTATTTGGTACTCCTCATGTTCGTTTGAAATTTTGTACCTATTTGTGACATTTCGTCGATATCTGTTACGTGTAAGTTTTGTGCGCGTTGGACCGAAATTGTTATGATTTGTCTGAACTATGGATTGCTATGTTTGCTCTAAATGTGTACGTCTCCGTGTACCCTTATTGTGATCATTGGATATTTCGTGAAGTGTTTGAGGAACATTAGATCCTTTTAGTTTGATTATCTGCGACTAGTGAGATCCTTAGGATTCATTCTGTCTATGTATATGTTTGTTCTCATCATTAGAGATCTAAATAAGTTAGAATGTGTTGTTTGATTTTCTGCATCTCATCTGTTTTCTGTCATTACTATGCTAAGTATATGATTATCTGTTATAAGTATTTGACTATTGATTTGACTTCTGAGAAGTATGAGTTTGAATATCCTGATAAGAAATCCGTTTGTTCTAAAATAAGTTTCGCGTTAGCTCTATTCCTTGAAATTCTGAAGTCCGATTCGTTTTCTATTCTGTTCCGTCTTGTTCAATTTCGAGGACGAAATTTTCTTTTTAGAAGGGAAGAGTTGTAAAACCCTAAAAATCTTAAACGCGTGAAAATACCATTTTGCCATCAAATTTTTAAAACTTATAAATTACGTAAAATATGTCAGCGCTCATTAAATTTAATGCTAATCTAACTCATAAATGGGTGGCAAACCTAGTGTACGAGATTATTGAAAATGCTTATGCTCACGTTTACATATAAACCGCACGTTACAAATGGGCATGGACCGAAATTTAACTAGACACTACTACTTAATTATGGCCCATCTAAATTGAGCTTGGCCCAACTTTCTCCCTTTGGCCCGTCTAATACCAAAACCGGTGTTCCCCCTCTTCCTTTTTCATTATACGCTCCATCTCATTGAACAAAGCAAAACCCTAACTTCCTCTCCATCCTAAAGTGACGGCAACAAGAATTTTTTCTCCATTCCATTCGATCTCAAGACAAAAGAAAGAAACTGTAATCGTTGGTGATGGATTTGAGATGTTTGTGATCTTTTGGTTCGAAGAAGAAGCTAGGTCGAGGGTTGGTATTATGGTCGTGGGTTTTTGAAAACCATGGAAGGCTTGTCGTGGCTCTTGGTGATTTGGTACTCGTCTTGCTCTTCGTACACGCTACTAGGGTAATGTACCATCACCTCGTTCCTTGTTTCCTTTGTTTCTTGGCTTTGGTCGCAGGTTATCTTCCCATAAAATCACATATATAAATGTTATCATGCCTAATAAATTTGAAACCCTAATTGGAATGGAACCCTAAGTGTAATTAATGGTCTAAACATGTGATTATAATGGTTTTAATAAACCCTAAAACTGGACAGCATCATATGTCGAACTTGTGTGTGTCATAGATCGAATTTTACAAGTGCAATAATCTGGGTTTTTGTTGGAAAAGTTTATTTTATGTCTTAGTTAAGTTTTCCAAGTGGTTTGGTCGAATTTGGAGTTGTCTAAGTCGTATTTTTGAATTTAACAAGATCAAGTGTCAAAGCTGAGAAAACGGGTCTGAAATTTAGGTTGGATTCATCTAGGTGTTATCTGATGATACCTGCATGTTTTTGAGTGATTCTTGAGTTTAAATTGTAGTACTTTGAAATAGATTTCTGGAAATATAAGTCTTGTATCATTTGTAAACCTGGAAGTATGATTTTTATATTTTTGGAGTTAGTGTGTCTGAATCTGAATTGCTGAGTTGAAATTTATGATGTAGCAAATGATTTTTAATAATTAATCTATGAGGTTCTGGAACTTTTCCTTTGGTGGATATGATATTTATATATGGTGTGACACCTGTAGCTTTTGGTTTGATGCGTTGAGTAGGGTGAGTATGTTTGTTGGGGCCATACTTTTGGTGTGTGTAAATCTGGATGAGTTCTGGACAGGTCTGGACTTATGATTTTCCATAGGCCATTTAGCATGGAAATAGAACCCACCAATTTTTGTAGAGTCTCTTAACTCATATGGGAACCCCTGGAATTTTGCTTGATTTCATTTGAGCTAAGTAAGTATTTTATAAAAATCGTTAAATCTGGTCCAAATATGAGTTTAAGAAAATGAAAGATAAAACATGATATCAATAAGTAACACACTTACAAAGGCATAAGAAGCTTATAAAAGGAACTAATAAGTATTATACGAATCGTAATCTGTTTAGATTCATTGAAGAAGATGTGGCGTTGTACCTTCGTGTTCGTTCATTCATTTACTTTTCCCTCATTTGCGTTAAGGTACAGATATTCTGACCTTTTCAGCAAAGGTTTCTCATGATTTCCTTTCTTCGTCATTTCTCTTATGCTTATTAGGATTTCCTATGCCATTGCTATGATTCCCTTCTGTTTATGTGAATCTCTGTTTGTCTGAATCTCTTGTTTGTTGAACTTGCTATGTTTGATTATGAACTTCTGATTATGAATATTTGATTTTGGTCTTCTGATTATGAATATTTGATTATGAACTTCTGATTATGAACGTATTATATGTGACTGTGATATGAACCTTTGATTTCTGAACATTTGATATGAACCCTTTCTGATTTGTTTGATCTGTTGCTTATCTGAAATCTCTGTTTATTAAACCATGAAACATCTGATTTGAACTTATGATATGAAAACTCCGATTTGTAAATCTGTTTGACCTTTATGATGAATTATAATCTGTGTCATTTATGACAATCTGTTTGACCTAAGTTAGTTTGACACCCGAGCCAATATTTCACTAGTCATGGGGGTTCCATGTCCGTGTCAGTGATGGACCTCTGACATGACTCTAGGGCAGTAGAGTGATGTTCTGCCACGTCCCTTTGCGTTATCTGTTTATTGATAGTATGGCCACTATCCGTCTGTTTGGGCGTATGGATGCATCCTAGATCTGATCTGTTATCTGATATGATTTGTCTGGTGAATGATGTCGTGTGCAATACGCGTCTTCACAAATTCTGGGAGCTAGTTACTCCATTTGTTATTGAGGTCTCCCCTCATATTATATAAGGTATTCCGAGGTCACCCCTCCGAATAAGGAAGTTACTTCTGATATGATATGTTCTGGGCTCGTGGTAGATAACTAAATCTGTATCTGTTATTTCTGTTATAGATATTCTGTTTATGATTCTGTATTTGTCAATGTTTCCATTTATATACTGAATTATTATATGTTTATTGAATGTGTTTATGCTTTGACATGTTTATGTGACTACCGTTTGCCATGTTAGGATATGATTAATATGCTTAAATGTGATTCGCAATGTGTCATCTGATTATATGTTAGTTTACCATTATGTGACCTTGTTGATCTGTATGATGATTATGCTAGTGTATAATTGATTGTTCTGTAAGTTCATTATGTATAATTGTTCAGATAATTCGTGAAATTTGATTATCCGTTGGTGTTCGTATCTGCTTATGTTTGATCTGCCATGTTTAAATTCTGCTTATACTAAAGTTTGATCTGGGGAAATGGTTTAATTTATAGTGTCTGGCCTGTTAACTTACTATCTGCTATGTTATGCCTCTAGTTCATTTAATTATAGTTTTTGTAAGGTGTTCTCAGTGGTATGTGTGACTACTATGTGTTGACTGCTGTTTTCCGCTGCTACGACACTGGTTAAGTTTATTAAATGTAACTTATCTAATTTGTGTGAATGTCATGTTTACTTCATAGAAATTGTTTCTGTTAGTTTTGATATTTCGTTTGGCTTATATGTACTATGATTTTTCTGAGTTAGTTAGTGCCTGGTTATTTGATGTGTTTGCGTTTGTGTCAGAAATATTCTATGTGTTTGTTCTTATTTGTTATGTGCTCTTCCGGAGTTCTGTGTATTTGTGTTTTCGCAGAATCCTCAAAGATTCATCCGTTTCATTTCATTGTGATTCCGTTATTCATACTTTGTTTGGTTTAGTTTTTGTTTCGTTATATCTGTTCACTGGGCTTTGTAAGCTCAGCCGCATTTTCTTTTCCTGCGGCAGGTTTTAAGCATTCAAGATGAGCTTATGGGATAGCTGATCTGGGTTGAGAGTAGAGACGAGAGCAAGATTTGAATATAGGGATCTTAGATTTATTTTGATTATTAAGTTATTTATATTTCTTTTGTAAGTTTTGTAAAGGCTTCCGCTATTGTATAGTACTTAAGGTTCTGATATGAAACTGTATTTGTGATATCTTTACACTTGTCGGGTTGGGGTGTTACATTTTTAGTGACTATGATAATAGGTTACGTTGATGTTGGTTTGGTTTTCTTTTAATTTTATAGATTGGACCAATTCAGACCTCATTACAATAGTTGTTGTTTTTTATTTACAAAAAGATATAGTTCTTGAAATGCATATATGTTTAAAGGCAGATTCAAAATCAATATAAGAAGTGTGCATATGTGCTTGGATCAATTGCAATTTTTTGTCATAAATTTAGTTAAACTATATATGCATTTACTGTTAAGTTTTGTTGATCCTTTCGTAGGCGAAGGAGACAAACTTTAAGGTTGAGGTCAAAGATATTGTCTTTGTTACGAAGTATGCTTGGCTAATAGAATTGATGATTATTTGGTGATGAACATTATTTGAGTTGCTCGAGATTGTTAAGTTGTAGCTCTTTTTAGAGGTCGTAACCAGGTGATATGCACATTTTTTTTGTTGTGTAATCTGGTAGTGTTGTCTATATGTATCATGCTATTAGTCTTCAAAGGTTATGTTGTAGATTTTAGTTTCGAGAATTTTTTCACTTATTGCTATAGGTCTCTTCAAGTCAAAAACTTATGATAAAGATGATTAAGACGCCGAGTGCACATATTCAACACCCTTACTATGCTTATTCTTATAACGATTATGACAACAATTACATGTATGCATCTATAAAAAATGGGCTAATGACAAGAAAGGTTGAATGCTCACGTACAAACTTGATCAAATGTCACACATTTTTTTTCTTTATCTTTTAAAGCTTTGTAATTGATAAAATCAATTTTTGAATGATGATATGTGGTAGATTGTACAAGTTATGCATATAAATTGTTTGTGTTATTAAAGTGATAAATTTTTTGGGTTATTAAAGGGATAAGATTCGTGAAGTAATGATGTATGTGTAGAATCTACAAAAGTATGTTTGCACATGTATTCTGATTATATATAGCATTACTTGTTATAAGAAAATATTGTGAATATGTGTTTTGTTCGTTTTTATGACTAAGTAATTCGTTTTATAATTGTTTATGGTTACAGGTACGAGTATGATGAGCAATATAAAGAGTGCACATGTGTTTTGTACATGCTATCTAGCAACAAGATATTATGCTACAGATTTAAAGAGTAAAGACACAAGTGCATGCCGTAGATACAAGTGTACATATACATACAAAAAAATCCAAAGTGTCCAACGAGAGAAAATACATGTGCATATACAACAACAAATTTTTTGCTTTTAGAAATTTGTATTTTAATTTTATATCACATGATTTTAAATTTTGTATATACTATTTTTGTTTTAAATTGTCTATAGTACATGTAAAATACTTCGGTTTGCTATTCCATGAACTACAAACACACGTAAATTTACATTATCTAAATAAACACATATGCACCTTACAAAAAAAAAAACGTAAATTGAACACTACAAACACACGTAAATTTACATTATCTAAAAAAACACATGTGCACCTCACTAAACATGTAATCTGAAAAAAATGTTATTCTAAAAATTAAAATAAAAAATATTTATATATATAAATTCCTAAAATTTAGGGAAATAAACGTTTTTATATTAAAAAATTCAAAAGGAAAATAAAAAATGTGCTTTTCCTATTATACCCTTTTGAATTAAATAATAAAAATTAATAACCAAAAAAATCTGATTGGTTGATGGTGGTTCTCGCAGTTCTCGACCTTTTTATGGTTCTGAAAAGAACCCTTCCCTATATATATATATATATATATATATATATATATATATATATATATATATATATATAGGGAAGGGATCGGGTGCGTTCCAGCTTTTAAGTACGGATGAATGTCAGCCGCACGATCAAGCGTCTATCTGATCTACGTTAAAAAAAATGCGGTGGCATTTTCGTAATTAATCTATATTATTATAATATCAGTGTAGATCTGAATAACAAAACATACAAAAACATAAAATAAAAAAAAAATCAAAAAAAAATGATTTCATCAAGTTTAAGATTTGTAGAAATAAACGAAGGTAAGTTTCTTAATTTCGAATTTAAGAATTTTTTTATGATAGTTAGTATGATATTAGGGATATCTGATGATAGATAATCTGATATTAAGAATATTTCTATTATGATATAATTCAAACTGAAGATAGCTATTCTGATATTAACATAATTAATTTCTTTCTTAAGATACTTATTCTGATATTAATTTTAACTGAAGCTTTCTAATATGATATTAAGATATTTCCATTCTTATTAACATTTTTATTAAATGAATATAGCTAATTTAACATTAACACAACAAAAAATTCTTAAAAATTTTATTCAGATATTAAGATATTTTCATTTTTGTTTTCATTTTTATTCTGATATTAACGGTGTCTGAAACTGAAGTTAATAAGGTCCTGTTATAAATATACTGATAAAAAATTTCTTAACATTTTTTATTCTGATATTAATTGTAAACTGAAGATTGCTTATATGATATTAATAAATTTACGTTTTCGTTATCATTTTTATTCTGATATTAAAAGTGTCTGATGAGAGCTAATCTGATATTAACGAATTCCCTTTTTCTTAACATTGTCATTCTGATAATAACTATAAAAAAATTCTTTTTTTCTTTATGTGCTTATTCTGATATGTAAACTCAAGATTGCTTGTATCATATTAAGATCTTTAATTTTTTTCGTTATAATGTTTATTCTGATATTAATTGTGTCTGATGATACCTATTCTGATATTAACGAAATTTCGATTTTCTTATCATTTTTATTCTGTTAATAATTATAAACTGAAAAACGGCATATGATAATAATTGTAGTTAATCAATTATTAAGAAATTTCTTTCATGTTTATAAATTGTCTCTGAAAAATTATTATGATAGGTAATCTGATATCAAGAATTTTTCTTAGATATCAAGTTCATATTACTTACTTAATTAATTTGATAAAGTAGCTAATTCAGATAATGTGATAATTAATTCAAATTAGTACTAGTAGCAAAATAGTAACTTAGTACTAGTAACTGATAGTTAATCTGATATTAAAAAATCTTAACTATCGGCTTGTTATATAAAACAGAAGGAGAAGAAAGATTAGTTGATGAAGAAGAAAGTTCAGCAGTGGATGATTTTTTGTCTGATTATAAGCAACAAATGCGAAAATGCTTGAGCCAAGTTAAACAAGAAATTAAGGTTGCAAATTCTTTGTTAACTGAAACATTAAAGTATTTGACATGCGGCAATTATCCTTATGACACAACAAATATATGTGTGCTACACTACCATCTCAAAAAGCTGGAGAAAAGAATGGAAGTAGTTGAAGATTTTTCTATTTGTGACAGTCACATTTACTTCGATTTGCTAGAGTACGATAAGGATCAGGTATTATTGCTTTATATAATCATAATAAAGTTGCATATGCTATTACAGTTTATAAAAAATTTGATATATTATATATTTCTTGTATAGATTCATGAAACTTGTCTAGACAAAGTAAGAGTGATAGTTGATGCTGCTGCTTTGATGATTGTAAATGCTGTTAAAGAATTTAATTTGCCGCCTCTGAAAGATGAAATACATCCAGCTATATGGGAAGCTCTTTGCAAGATAAGCAACGAAATTAAAGATATTAGAGATCCAAATATTTTTACATTTGAAGATGTAGAAATATTTGATAAGTGTGCAGAAGAGGCAACAGGAAAAAAAAAATGGTCAATGATGTTAGTCAGATTTTAATTGTCCTTATTCTTATGTGATACTAAGAAATTTTGATATTATTTCTGATGATTTAGAAAGATATTAAGAAATTTCTGATTTTTGTAATATAGATTTTATTATTCAGAAAGGAAGACTGTCTGATGATAGTAAACTGTATGGTACTCCCAATTTTAATATCAGAATAAGTTTGGTGTAACTAAATATTACTGCTGCTGCAACAAACTTTTCTGCTGCTGCAAACAAATTTTTCTGTTGCTGCACAGAATATTTTATGTTGGTGATTCTATTGCTAATGAAAAATTTCTACTTCTGTTTCTAGTATAGAATTTAAATGTGACAATCATAGCGTAAAAAAAGACATTAAAATCAGAATTACTATGACTTGTTGAAATAGATATATGCATAATTGCATCTTACATTACACAGCAGTTGTTTTCATACTGGAAAAGTCATACATAAAAGACATCAAAAAATAAAAAACATTAGCAACTAATTAAGAAATTTTATACTGGAAAAGTCAAGACAGATACTAAGAAATTTCTGATTTTTGTAATATAGATTTTATTACTCTAAAAGGAAGACTGTCTTATGATAGTAAACTGTATGGTACCCCCAGTTTTAATATTAGAACAAGTTTGGTGTAACTAAATATTACTGCTGCTGCAACAAATTTTTCTGCTGCTGCAACAAATTATTCTGCTGCTGCACAGAAATATTTTATGTTGGAGATTCTATTGCTAACGAAAAATTTCTACTGCTGTTTCTAGTATAGAATTTAAATGTGACAATCATAGCATAAAAAAAAGACATTAATATCAGAATTACTATGACTAGTTGAAATAGATATATACATAATTCTTCATTTAAGAATTATCTTGAGTACATTCAGTGGCGGAGCCAGAACTTTCAGTTAAAGGGGGCAACATGCGACCGAGCACAAAAGTTATTTTAGATAATAATTTTGTTTAATAGATCGGGCCGGGTTTTGTTAATTCGAAATCCACCTTTTCTAGACAAATAACACTAACTAGGTGTTCTTAGTGTTTCCGAATGAAACCCAATGAAGAAAATTTGATACCAAAATTAAAAAAATGAAATTTGAATAAGTTAGTTCAGATAAAATCTTTTTGAAAAAAATAAAAATAAAAAAAATAAAACCTCAAAAGTGATTCGTTTGTTTATAGCAATCTTACAATTTTTGACATGTAGATGCGTTGTTCACAATAGTAATAGATAAACAAAACCTTTTGAACATTATTAATTTATTACCATAAAATTATCATCTTTTACTTTAAACTTTTGAACCCTTTCATTTAATCTAATGAACCCTTTACATAAAAAAACCTTCTTCTCCTTCTTCCACTCTTATCATCATCTTATTCTTATCCATTCAATCCTACTTACCCACCACATTTCTTATTCTTCCAGAGTTCCACTCCATGACCAAATACAACAAATATAAGAACTTTAAGGATTGATTTGTTGAAATTTAATTTTCTCGTTGAGGGCAAACAACTTTATGTGATGAGGGCACTTTTAAATTTGTCACCCATCTTAACATTTTTTCCATTGATTTAGTTCTTGTCGTGAAACTTTATTAGGGGCCTTTCCCCCCACTCCACAATACATGGCTCCGCCTCTGTACACACTCGTCTCAAATGATCAATCATTTCTATCACAAAAGCATGAGCGGCAACGGTTATCAAAACACAATTCAAAATTTGAAACCAAAATAAAAAACACCAACAAAACAAATATATATTCTTCATAACCTATCTTGACTACGTTACATGCTCGTCTCAGATGCTGTGATTACTGCAAAGCATAATCATATACCATCATTTCTAAGTTTTGTTGATGAAACTGGAAAAACAAAAATGTTCAATGGCATATGATTTTAATAGAATAAGGTTTTAAAAAGCAACAAAAAAACTGTTTACAGCTTTATACAGAATATCATACACCATTGATTATTCTTAAAGATGAAATACTAAAGGGTTTAGGTTTTAGGGTTTAGAGAAAAAATGTTATCAACAAATGCTTTGTTAGAAAAAGCAAAGTTGAAAAGTTACTTGCAGAAAAACTTACAGTTTTTTCTTCAAGAAGAAATACTTTCGGTAGAATATCTAGATTTCGATTTAAAAAATATAGAAACAAAAAAAAATTTCGAAAGATAATAAATTATCGATGGTACGAAAAAATAGATTTTTAATATAAAAACAATCATCATATTAAACTTGCAAAAAAACATGAAATGAAAATAAAGAAAATTTTTGTTCTGTTTTTCTATGTGTGATTGATGAAATATTTATAGGCAAAAAAGTCATTGATTTGTACCAACGATTACTTTATTTGAAGTACAACTGCTTACTTTATTTGTTAATATTAAAATTTTTTATTTTCAGATTAAAGGCTATGTACGTTATTTTAAAGTACAAGTGCGCTGGTCTAGCGTTATTTCTTATTTTTTTATTCTTAATAATAAAAGAAAAAAATTAATATTAACTGCATAATTAATAAGTATTCTTAATAGTATATTAACAATTATATCCGACAATCAGGAATAATATTTTTCATAAGCTGTCAGAATAAGTTTAATATCACAGTACATGAAAGTTACATACTCTAATAATATAAGATTAAGTTTAATATCACAGTACATGAAAGTTGTTTTAAAGTAAAACATCTTTATTAAAATTAATACCAATTTTTTTATTTAATTAAATTAAAATTATCATCAGATATACTTTATTATTTCATTATAATCATTAATGTCTTGTGTATTAAGACAATTTAAAGATTAATATACGTCATAAACAAACAAAGTATCATATTAAGACAATTTAGAGATTAAAACAGAATACTATGATATTAAAATTTTATCTGATTTTTTTTTAATATTTAATTTTAGAAACTCTGATATTAAAGACAACTAACTTTGATATTAAGATAAATATCATATATTAAAAATATGAAATTTAAATAAAAATTTGATATTGTTGTTAAAAGAAAAGTTATAAAAATAACATCATATTAATTTCATAAATATATGTATTTAACAACATAACAAAAATAACATAACTAAATTAAAATTATTTAGTAAATTTAAATAAAAACAAAAATATATCATAAAAACAACATGAATTAAAAAAAAGCAACATTATTGAAAAACTATATTAAAATTAAATGTAAAATTATTTCATCACTATTTTGAGTCTCGAGGAAGAATTTTTCATCACTATCTGACATGTATGTCAGGGTGTTATGCATATATCCTTTTCAAACAGATAATCAAAATATGTATGTCAGATAGTAAATTTAACTTTTTTTAGCTCTGTTTGAATATAGATTGAAATTAGTTAATAAATGTAAACACATACTCAAATATATACGTCAAAGGCAAAACTAAGTCTGATATTAAGACAATATTAATAGAACATGCAATTATAAAAAAAATGATTTTAAAAGAAAGTCATATATTAAGACAACTAACTCTGATATTAAGGCAATATCATATATTAAAAAATGTGAAATTTAAGTAAAACATCTTTATTAAAATAAAAAAACAAAAATTAATATCAATTTTTTTTATCTAATTAAATTAAAATTATAATCATTAATGTCTTGTGTATTGTCAAAATCAACTTTAAAGATCAGAACAGACAGAGTTATATTTTGTGTCTCGAGGAGATATCTTTAACCACTAAAAAAATAGTATCCGACATATATGTCAGTTGGAAATTACTTAATAAATGTATAAAGTTACTAAAATATATATGCATAGTCAAACAAACTATGATATTAAGACAATTTTATTATGTATACGTCACAGAAGATTCAATTATAAAATTTTCGCTGATTTTTTTTTTTAATATTTAGTTTCAAAGACTATGATATTAAGACAAATATCATATATTAAAGACAACTAACTTTGATATTAAGACAAATATGATATATTAAAAATTATGTAATTTAAACACACCGTGATATTAAATAAAAAAAGAACAAGTAACTATGATATTGGAGTATTTGTTTTAGTAAAGAAACTATAATAAAAATACAAGTATGTCAGTGTGCTATTAAAAATTTCAATGGTAATTATTCTGATAGTTTATCTTCAAACACAGTGTGATATTAAATAAAAAATGAAAACAACTAACTATCACATTAAAATGTGCAATTATAAAATTTTCTTTGATTTTGTTTTTAAATAGGATGTGAAGATTAATATTTTGTTTCAGAACTCTGATATTAAGACAATATCATATATTAAGACAACTAACTCTGATATTAAGGTAATATCATATATTAAAAAATGTGAAATTAAAAAAAAAAATCAATGGTATCAAATGTGATAAATCATAGTTAAAAAAAAATGTATTAAAATTAAATATAAACCTTTTACATAAATTGATATTTTGAGTCGGTGTGTAATGCATCTATCTTTTCAGTATATAATTTATTGTGATATTAAGACAATATTAATAGATAAAAAAAAGCTAAGTGTTATTTACTAGTGCTTATTCAAGTTTTTATATGTTTTTTTGATCTGATATTAATGACAGTTTAATATCACTGTACAAGTGTACATCAACACTTTATTTATATAGTGTTTCAAATTCAACCCTTATCTAGAAACGATCTACTGAATATCAAAAACCTAACGTAAATCCTCATTTCCATAACTCAAAAAGACAAATCCAACTTCCAATAATACCATGTTGATCAATCGTATTAGCAACATGCCAGATATAGTGATCACTAATATTTTGAATCGATTGCCTTTGTTAGAAGCGGTGAGAACCTCTAGTTTAGCGCGAAACTTTAGGTCTAAGTTGACATTGCTCACCGATGTCATAATTGATGAGGATTTCTTTTATTATTTAACATATAAGTTTGATGGGAGGCTTGTTACTAGATTCTTAAAACGGCTTATAGGTCCAATAAGAAAGTGTGTCTTCTCTGTAGAGCCAAGATCAATGATAGGAAGAGACAACTTTCATTATGAAGAGATTCGTGAGTGGCTATTGTTTTTGGCTGAGCATGGAACTGAGGAGTTGATTATTACAAACTGGTATGGTGACCCAGTTACGATCCCAACCCAACTTTACTCTCGTATCGAATTGAAACATATGGTACTTCATCTTTGTGCTATGGCTACTTTGGAATATTTTCATGGCTTCCCAAATCTACTGAGCTTAGAATTAATTCATGTCAATTTCCTAAGCGGTACAGTTTGGGACTTTATTGCTGGTTGTCCCTCACTTGAGTCTCTTAAAATGAATCGTCCTAGTACAAACGAGATGAGACTATGGGATATTGCAAAACTTAGGAATTTGAAGAAGTTGGATTTGAGATTCAGTCTTTATAATGTTGTGACGACAATCACAACATCCGATATCTTTCAACTGACAAGACTACAAAATCTTGAGACTCTTACTTTGGATTTTGGTGATTGCACGGTAAGAACAATATGAGTTTTACAACTTCTAATTACAATGTTAAAGAAATGTGTAACACTAATGAAATTTAAATTTTAAAACTTTTTTGTAGTTGATACATGAAGCTAATTCTATGATGAATGTTTCTTTGTATCCCTGATTAACCTTAAGCTGTCCGATGTCGATTTTGGGAATAGTCTTATGCTAGCGTTCACCATTGTAATGATTCAGGCATCTCCAAATTTGAAAATGCTGGATACAAGAGTAAGTGTAATGTTGTATTGCATATGTGATTCGTGTGAAAGTGAGTGGTGAAAACAAACACAATATCAATATATCAAATTAACCGTAAAATTCGACAAATTAACCCTTTAGGAAAAAGGTCAACGTGCCAAACCTCACGGGTGTGATAAAAGTGATACCGGGAAAGTGATTTCCCCGGGTCGTGTCCCAACGAGGTGTGAATGGAAGGATTCGTTGAGTTTCGTGATTTGAACTTGAATTGGTTTTTAATGATTTGGATTTGATTACGTATTCTACAATTTAATTAACGGGAAAGAAATTAAGGCAAGGGAACCCTAATAAACTACAAATAAACTATCACTAAGCCTAAGGAATGATAAAACGAAGCTACACTAAGTCCTAGGGTGCAAAAACTAAATAAACGTAAAAACCGGCAACCACCCGAGCCATAAACGTAAAAGTTTTGCAATTTAAGGGCTACGGGTGTGAAAACAATTTTCCTACGTTCTATTTGACTAAAAATAAATTTAGGAAAAAGCGGAATATTTTTTTGACTTTTAAATTAATTTCTACGAATTAAAAACTAGTTTAATCTAATTAAATGATTAAAAATACTAAACTACTTTGGAAAAATCTGAAAATTTCTCAAAAACTACTTTAAGTTATGCTACTTATGAGAAAAATAAGAAATCAGTGGTTTGCTATTCAAAATAAGCTCGAAATAAGCTAAAGAAAGCTTATAACTAAATCTGTCAAACACCCCTTATGTATTTAATGTTGCAACATGTGACTGAGACAAGTCCCAAGGGCGCTGGTAAGACGTGTGTTTGTGAGCTGGGTGGCGTGGGTTCGAGTCCCACCATGCCAGTTTTTGCAAAACATTTTTTTTCTTTGATTTTTCTTTTTGAAACTTAAGGACTCAGTTGAAAGAAGTATTTTTTGTGAAAACTTAACTTCTAAAAACTTGTCAATAAGCTGTTTGAATCAGCTTATTCCAACAGTAAGAAGGAAAATACAAACAAACACCTTTTAAAACCAAACACTCCTTTAGCAGATTTACCAAGCACTCTTTTAACAGTATTGATCACAAATGAGCATGGGAAAGCAGTTGCAAGGTTAAAATAATCTGACATGAACTAATTCTAACCATAATAAGCTAAGATAAGCATTAAGTAACTCAAAAAAGAAAGGGGAAACAGATAGCTAAACTGAGCTAATGGAATCCTAAGGCTACTAAATGGGAGTTAAGCATAAAGTGATCAAAATCTATTCTAAGGAGACCCTAATAAGCTGGATACAAGCTAAAGATAAGCAATCCTAATGTAAGAGACTAAAAAGTTCAACAATCACCTAAGATAAGCTAACTAGAAACACTAATAAGCAAAAGTGGTGACCTGTGTAGCTGCAGACTGCAAACAGCCTAAGGGACCTGTTTAAGCTTATTCTTAAGCTGGAAACTGAGCTTCCAAGATTATGTAAAGCTGCAATACAAAAGTTAGCATAGGTGACTTCTAGAAAAACTGATTTGGAGAGCAAAAAAAAGAGCTTTTAACAGCTTAAAAATAAGTTGTTATCAGCTTTTTCTAGACTGTTGTAAGCTGATTGCAGTTCAAAAGTTTAACTAGGGACAGATTTGGGAACCACTTTAAACTGAGCTAAAGAGATCCAAAATGCACATACATTGGACTAGGATTAAGTTGAGCTTATGAAGATTCATGAAAAACCAAATTTGCAAGATTGGAGCACCCAATAAGCTGTAAAATTGGCACACAAACAGCAGGAGTGGCTGCTGATCTGTGACTGCAGTTTAAAGAAAACAACTCCCCAAATTTCTTTACTCAAATCATTTTACCCATTTTGAACTAAATTTGAAATTCATTTAAGATCATGAAATCCTTTTGACTATAAGAGTCAAACGGGTTAAAATGAAACTTTTGACTAGTTTAGAGCCTGACCCAAACACCCTTATATGAAGTAAAAGTGCTGAACAAATTCGAAACTAGAACTGATTCTCTATTTTTTTTCAAAAACTTAACTTAGCATATCTAACTTGGAGATTTAAGAACAGCAAGAGGCAAATAAGCATCAAGAAAAACAATTTAACTTAACTAACTTTTTTCATTAACTAAAAAAAATAGATTACACTTGAAAAAAAACAAACAGAAGACTAAATTTTAAAAACTAAATTAAGGGTGCCTTATCAATGGCTACAAGAGTCCTATTTATACTACTCTACTAGGTCTTCAAAAGCTTGAGCTTGTGCTTCTCCTGTGAGTGCAAACAGCCAAGGCTCCAAATGTGTGCTTTCTTCCCTTCAATCTTAGCCTTTGATTAGTTAGGTACCTAAGAGAATACATCTGAGCCATCCACTAAAGCTTTTTTAACAAGGATTGCTGAGCTGGAAGCTTTGGGGAAGGGTGAGGGAACTTAGTGGGTTAGGGAGTTGGGTGAAACCGGTTAAAAGAGAATAAGGAGGGTTTTGGTTTTGATGAAGCTGGGTAAAAGAGAGAGGTGGGGGATGGAGTGTTTGGGGAGGTGGGATGTTGAGAAGAGAGAAAGGGGATATCTAGGGTTCTGGGGATTGGTTTGCTTGGGCGGGAAAGAGTGGGGAAGACAGGAGAGTGGGTTGAGTTATCAATTGACCGGGTCTAAGGGTTGGGTTGACCGGGTTGTATTTGGGTAGGTTGGGCCAAGTTAGTGGATTTGGATTAATGGTATAGACTTAGGATCCATTTAGACTTTAAGGACCAAAAGTGCCAAAACTGAAAATCCAGGGGCCATTCCTGTAATTCTGAAAATGTAATCCAAGGACCAATCTTGTGAATCTCAAATAAACCAAGGGATCAAATCTGTCATTTTTGAAATTCCAAGGACTAAACTTGACAATTTTAAAAATCCAGGGATCAAAACTGTAATTTCTCAAACTTTTGAAATTTTACACCAAAGGACTAATTATGACAACTTATGATTTCAAAAGGACCTTTGGTGACTTTTCTTTTTAAAATACGTGGTCAGGGACTATTTCTGTCAATTTTTGAAAGACGGGGGACTGAAACTGCCAATTATGTAAACTTTGTTCGTTTTTCAATAATTTTGCATCTGAAACATATAAAACACAATTTTGAGATATTTTCAGTATTTTGATGCATTTCGGAGTGTTTTTAGATGTTTTGCAGTTTAGTTTTGACTTAAAATGATGAGTGAATAAGCACTCATCAATATGTATCAAATAAACATTCCTAAATTGCCATGTTTCGTATCTCAACACTATTTCATTTTTCAGGCTGCAAACACGCTTAGTGTTTTACGTTTGGAAAATTTTTCTAATGTTGTAGATAAAAACACATTCAGCCATGTCCAGCTACAGACCGTTGTATTTCGAGTTTTTCCTAGAACAAAGCATGAATTAACTTTAATAAAGTGTATACTTGCGTGTTGCCGGTCGCTAAAGACAATCAATATCAGCCAAAGCGATAGGCGTCATGATAGGAATGAAAATATCAAGAACAACTGGGAGTTGGCTAGGAAGCTGTTGAAACTCCAACGAGCTTCCCCCACAGCCATGGTAGATTTCTTTAAGTGATTTTACTTTATTTGTTAGTTGAATAGGCTATGACAATTCATATTGTAATAATAATTGATTTTCAACTTTATATTCTTCTTCATCTTAAATTCTTGCATTGAATTTAAAATTTAAAAATTGTATGATAATATCATAATATATGAATTGATTAATCTTTGAAATTTTACTAACTCTGATATTAATTGAAATTTTACTAACTCTAATATTAAGACACTCTGATAGTAATACAATATCATATATCTATACAACTAACTCTGATAGTAATACAATATCTTGAATGTCGAAAATATACTTTAAGACACTCTGATATTGAAACAAAGCCATATATTAAAACAACTAACTCTGATATTAAGTGAATATCATATATTAAAAAATGTTAAATTAAAAAAAAATCAATTTTAACAAATATGATAATCAATATAAATAATATCTCACATATATGTCAGTTGCAAATCACATATAATATCTCACATATTTGTTTCAAAACTATGATATCAACAAAATATCATATATTAAAACAACTAACTCTGACGTTGATATTAAATCTGATATTAAAAAAATATCTTTATAAAGAAAAGTAATTCTGATAAGACAATATTAATTTAAAATAGTATGATAATATCATAATATATGAATTGATTAATCTTTGAAATTTTACTAACTCTGATATTAAGAGAATATCAATATGTATATGTCATAGAACATCCAAAATATTAAATTTGTTTGATTTTGATTTTAAATATTAACATAATATTAAGACAACTAATATTTTAAATAACTATATTTATGAAATATGATAGTTATATTCATTAATTTTTGTGTATATACAAAATCAACTTTGAAGATTATCTATCATATATGTAAGTTGAAAATTACTTTAATTTCTTTGACTTTCTATGACATATATGTCAGTTGGACATAAAAGTAAATATTTTGAGTTTCGAGAAGATATTTTTCGTCATTATAAAATCTGACATGTATCATAGCGTGTTATGCATCTAAGTTTCCAACAGATAGTCAAATTATTTAATGAAACAGATATGCAAATATGTATACGTCATAGGCAAGGTAAATTTGATATTAATAAAATATTAATATATATGTCATATATTTTACAAAAAATATTAAATTTGTTTGATTTTGATTATAAATATTTTTTTTTTCAAAACTATGATATTAACAGAATATCATATATTATGCAACTAACTTTCATAGTAATACAATATCTTGAATTTCAAAAATATTGAAACTTACTCATTAAAAATATTGAAACTTACTACGTCATAGGCCAACTAACTCTGATATTAAGAGAATATCAATATGTATATGTCATAGAACATCCAAAATATTAAATTTGTTTGATTTTGATTTTAAATATTAACATAATATTAAGACAACTAATATTTTAAATAACTATATTTATGAAATATGATATTAACAGAATATCATATATTATTTGTTATATTTAATATTTTTAAATAACTATATTTATGAAATATGATAGTTATATTCATTAATTTTTGTGTATAGACAAAATCAACTTTGAAGATTATCTATCATATATGTAAGTTGAAAATTACTTTAATTTCTTTGACTTTCTATGACATATATGTCAGTTGGACATAAAAGTAAATATTTTGAGTTTCGAGAAGATATTTTTCATCATTATAAAATCTGACATGTATCATAGCGTGTTATGCATCTAAGTTTCCAACAGATAGTCAAATTATTTAATGAAACAGATATGCAAATATGTATACGTCATAGGAAAACTAAATCTGATATTAATATATATACGTCATATATTTTACAAAAAATATTAAATTTGTTTGATTTTGATTATAAATATTTTTTCTTTCAAAACTATGATATTAACAGAATATCATATATTATGCAACTAACTTTCATAGTAATACAATATCTTGAATTTTAAAAAATATTGAAACTTACTCATTAAAAATATTGAAACTTACTACGTCATAGGCCAACTAACTCTGATATTAAGAGAATATCAATATGTATATGTCATAGAACATCCAAAATATTAAATTTGTTTGATTTTGATTTTAAATATTAACATAATATTAAGACAACTAATATTTTAAATAACTGTATTTATGAAATATGATATTAACAGAATATCATATATTATTTGTTATATTTAATATTTTTAAATAACTATATTTATGAAATATGATAGTTATATTCATTAATTTTTGTGTATAGACAAAATCAACTTTGAAGATTATCTATCATATATGTAAGTTGAAAATTACTTTAATTTCTTTGACTTTCTATGACATATATGTCAGTTGGACATAAAAGTAAATATTTGAGTTTCGAGAAGATATTTTCATCATTATAAATATATAATAGTCAATATATTTACAAAAAATATTAAATTTGTTTGATTTTGATTATAATATTTTTTTCTTTCAAAACCTATGATATTAACAGAATATCATATATTATGCAACTACCTTTCATAGTATACAATATCTTGAATTTTAAAAAATATTGAAACTTACTCATTAAAATATTGAAAACTTACTACGTCATAGGCCAACTAACTCTGATATTAAGCGAATATCAACTATGTATATGTCATAGAACATCCAAAATATTAAATTTGTTTGATTTTGATTTTAACTATTAACATAATATTAAGACAACTAATCTTTTAAATAACTGTATTTGATGAAATATGATATTAACAGAATATCATCTATTATTTGTTATATTTAATATTTTTAAATAACTATATTTATGAAATATGATAGTTATATTCATTAATTTTTGTGTATAGACAAAATCAACTTTGAAGATTATCTATCATATATGTAAGTTGAAAATTACTTTAATTTCTTTGACTTTCTATGACATATATGTCAGTTGGACATAAAAGTAAATATTTTGAGTTTCGAGAAGATATTTTTCATCATTATAAAATCTGACACGTATCATAGCGTGTTATGCATCTAAGTTTCCAACAGATAGTCAAATTACTTAATGAAACAGATATGCAAATATGTATACGTCATAGGCCAACTAACTCTGATATTAATAAAATGTTAATATATATACGTCATATATTTTACAAAAAATATTAAATTTGTTTGATTTTGATTATAAATATTTTTTTTCAAAACTATGATATTAACAGAATATCATATATTAAAACAACTAACTCTGATATTAAAAATTGATTTTGTTTTTAAATACAAAGTGATGCTTAATATTTTTTCTCAGAAAATCTGATATTAAGAAAATATCTTTATTAAGAAAAGTAACTCTGATATTAAGACAATAATAATTTAAAAATAATATGTGTTATATTTAATATTTTAAATAACTATATTTATGAAATACAATAACTATATTCATTAATTTCTTGTGTATAGTCAAAATCAACTTTAAAGATTATCTGACATATATGTCAGTTGGACATAAAAAGTAATATTTTGTGTCTCGAGGAGGTACTATTATGCATCTATATTTTAAACAAAATACTTTAATATTTAACGTCTGTAAATTAAAAATATAAATATTAAAATAAAGTTTATTTTAATGTTTATTTTAAAATAAAGTTTATTTTAAAAGTTACATGCCGTGAATAAGTCTATATATAAGTAATCTTTCATTTTTCGAGTTGTCGTGTTAAAAATAATAAACTGTTTTTCCAAAATGAGTAATGGTTTCGTGCCATTTACAGACGTACCTCCATCAGTTATTATTCATATCTTACAATCTATGCACAATTCAACTCGTGATAGGAACCATTTCCAGGAGACATTAGAAAGTATACCCAGTATACCATCATATTTAGTTCATTTTATCATGGGAAGGTACCGCGAAGATGTTCTCCAACTTGAAGAACAAGATATAGTTGAAATAATTGGTGTTTCAGAACAAAATATGATTTTTGAAGGTTCGGGATTGACTAAAGAAACTACAAGGAAAAATCTTCATGACAATATAATGCTTGACAAGGTTGAAGGCGTTTGTGCGATTTGTTTAGAAGAATACAAAGAAAATGAAAGCATAAGCACATTGATTTGCAGCTATGAGTTTCATGCAGATTGTATTAGACGTTGGATGCTACACAAGAACATTTGTCCATTATGTAAAAGTATCGGACTGAATATCTAATAGTATTATTTAATATCACAGTAATGTTATTTCTTATGTAATGTTAATTCTTGTTTTGAAAATTTAATGTAATGTTAATTCTTGTTTTGAAAATTTAATGTAATGTTAATTCTATATATATTTTACTTCACTTATTCTTATAATAAAAATAATAATTTAATGTAATGTTAAAAGTTTATCTAAAAAGGAATAAGAAAATATAACAAGAACAGACAACTAATCTTGTAAAATATCTTCAAACATTAAATTACAAATAAATATCTTCAGTTAATACACCGATAATTATAATCTTCATATAAAATCTTCAACGACTTCTTATATGCCTGAATTTGGTAGTTTTTGATGAGAACATACACCTTCAAAAAATATCGTCTTCAATCTGATCATGATAGATAATGTTGTCTTCAATCTGAATATAAAAGTTGTTCATATTTCACTAGAAACATTACATCGTTTGGAATAACTCATCACTTTGCACCCAAAACTGAATATGAATGTTCTCAACAAATGCTTTGTTAAATTGCATTTGAAACGAATGTTATCAACAAATGCTTTGTTAGGAAAAGCAAAGTTGAAAAGTTAGTTGAAGAAAAACTTACAGGGTCCTGAAATATAATGATTGATAAACATTTTTTTCTTCAAGAACAAATACTTTCGGTAGAATATCTAGATTTCGATTTAAAAAATATAGAAATAAAAAAATCTTCCAAAGATAATAAACTATCGATGATACAAAAAAATAGATTTTTAATATAAAAACAATCATTATATTAAAACTGCAAAAAACACATGAAATGAAAATGAAGAATTTTTTTTTTATGTTTTTCTATGTGTGATTGATGGAATATTTATAGGCAAAAAATACAGTGATTTGTACAAACGAATATAGAGAGCCCTTAAAAAATAAATAATATTTAAAGCACAACTGCTTACTTTATTCCATCATATTAAAATGTTTTTATGTTTTTCATATTAAAGGTTATGTACGTTATTTTTAAAGTACATATAATATTTAAAGGCTATGTACATTGATAGCTCATATATCAGTTTGAATTACACTATTTTAATTTAGTGTGATATTAACTTACTGTGATATTAAGTTACAGAGATATTAAAAATAGTATCTGACATTGATAGGTCATATATCAGTTTGAAAAAATGCTGCTAGGAATTTCGAAAGAATTACACTATTTTAATTTAGTGTGATATTAACTTACTGTGATATTAAGTTACAGAGATATTAAATTTAATATCATAGAACATAAAAATTATTTATATAGTAGAATATTTAAAAATAAATTTCTAACTTAAAAATATTTATTAAAATAAATGTTCCAAAATTAATATAACATTTTTTAAATAATATAATTAACCTTTAAATTATACATGGAAAATAAAATTTAATATGATATTAAGAAATAAAATTTATTTTCATATATAGTATAATTAATATTATTTTTATTACAGATAAAGTGATATTGTATTGTCAAATCATTTTAAATAGTATCTGACATTGATAGCTCATATATCAGTTTGAAAAAATGCTGATAGGAATTTTGAAAGAATTACACTATTTTAATTTAGTGTGATATTAAGTTACTGTGATATTATGTTTCTGAGATATAACATTTTTTTAAATAATATAAACTTCTAACTTAAACATATTTATTAAAATAAATGTTCCAAAATTAATATAATATTTTTTTAAATAATATAGCTCAAATATCAGTTTAAAAAAATAATAGTAACGTAAAAAACTACTCAAAAATATATTAAATCAGAACATGTATATATTAAAATTTCTTTAATGTCAAAATATTAGAAGCTATTCAAAAGGTACTCCAAAAAATATTAGAGGAACGACACCGAATTGTTAGTATTTAAAATCTCTTTTGTTTGACTTATAAAGTCAACAGATTAAAGTTGTAACAAAAATTCAATTATTATAACAAAAGAAACACACAAAACATATCAGTTAAGCTACATTTAGACTGAAAGACAACATAGCATTTCTTGCTAGGAATTCACTAAAATAAACTTTAATTAATTTACATTAACTTAAATTTTAATAAAAACCATTAAAATTAAAATTTTTCTACAATAACAATTGATCTTCAACTTCATATTCTTCTTCATCTTCATTTCTTTTTAAAAATCTTCATCTTCATCTTCCATAATTGATCTTCAACTTCATGTTCTTCCGTTTCTTACATTATACGAGTAATAATTTTTCAAAATGTATAAATTCATGTACTCTTCCCATTCAGAATCTGAATCTGAAGAGATTGAAACACTTATAATTATAAGAAAAGAATAAATTATAAGAATATACTCAATATTCATATAATTTTTTCTTATCACAATAAGAATAAAAACATTAATAAAAAAGTGGAAATGTGTCAAGCTCAATAGATGTAGAATAACTTAATATACTCTATACACCTATCTAACTTATCACATTTCTACTTTTGTACCATGGCGACATTCGGTAAAATATCTAGGTTTCATACTATGGTACTAACATGTATATAATAGATGTAGAAGAAAATTTAAAATGATGTTACACATATTTAAATAGAGCTTCGACATCTATTACAAAATTCGGTAAAATATCTAAGTTTCTTATCAGATAAAAAACCATAGAATAACCTCCAGGATCGTAAATAATATAGAAAAATATAAAAACGAAGTACATGGTTGCACTAAATATGACTTTTAGTTTTTGTAGAATGAAAGAAAGATTTTTGTTATTTCTTTCTAATGGAAGAGTTTAATTTTATAGAAGTAAAGAGGTAAACGAAAAGGCTCTTTTATAAGAACAATAAATGAGTTTTTTATTTGATTTAATCGAATCTCGAGGAGAAAAATAATAAATGGCTTTTTATCTTTTTATTTTTAAACTCATCAAGTATTTTAACATAATTAAATTAAACTGTGACATTTAATTAAACATTATTACATTACAAAACACATTGTTAAACATATACAAAAGACAGACATAAAAATCCTAAAAATTATCAGCATCAGCAGCAACTTCTTTGAGTATGTTGATAAGGTTTTTGGCACATTCATCCATCTCTTGATACTTATCTTTGACAATAGCATTATGATTTTTCAAATACCTCTTGATATTTTGCTTCAACACCAACATTAAAATCTTTGTAAATCTTAAAATCAGCTATCGTCTCTTCAAACGTAGCTTCCAAATTAGCGTTATCATCTTCGATCCTCTTGAAATGAGCTTTCATATCTTCATACTCACATTCATACTGTGGCAGTTGTTCAATCATTGTCTTCCTCTTAGAAATCAGCTCTTGTTTCTCTCTGAAATTTCCTTCTATTGGAAAAGTCTTTTCTGGCTCACAAGTAATTACCATTTTATTGAAACGATCTATCATGTCAATCTCATCTTTCAAAAAAGAATCCTGCAAATTAGCACAATTCGGAGTGCATGTACCCTCTGGACAGAAAGAACACGGCATTTCAAGTATACGTAAATGATTGTAATGACTGATAATGTAATTGATATAAATGTTTCAAATATTATAAGTGCATTCAAAAAGTTAAAATGAGGCTACTGAAATGGGCCTTATAAATTGGGCCTAATTTTATACAACTGTTTTATAGTGTATTCAAACTTTTACATGATTTTTGTGCAACTGTTTAACATCTAAAAAAAAATCCAAGTATTTTTATATATGAAAGTAGCTAAAAAGTAGACTCACTATATCTATTCAGAATATACGTATATAACAGTGAATATTAAAAAAAAATTACAATTTTGCTGCTTCCGTTATAATCTCCTCCTTGAATTTGTTAGCATCACTTAATAAAATCTTTACAGCATACAAATTTATCAATGATGCCAACTCATCTTTACTTCCATTTTGCTTAAATATAGATCTCCATTGTTTGTCCTCGCTTCCAGAATAGAACTCAAGGTGCCTCATAGTAAAAATGCCACAATCTGTTTTATTTTTCGATGTTTGCCATTGCATTTCAAGTCTTCGAGGAACACAATTTGAAATCTGTTCAACATTTGAGTGCTTTGAAACTTTTAGATAATGACAAAACAATTTGAACTGAAAAACAAAAAATAAAAATATTAACCTTAAATTTGTTACATATATATAAAAATAATAATAATGATATTACCATATTTTGAGTTGTATTTCCATATATAGCACCACTTTCCTTAAGATTGTCAATAATGACAAATGACGGATTCAAGAGATTGAAGCAATAAACATAGAAATGATTTTGCCTACATACTGGGAAAAAAACCTGAAACAGAAAAAAGTAAAATATTAATAAAGAGTATAATAAAATTCAAATAAGTATATATTGTAATATTAAAATTAAATTTAATAGTTTTAAATGGATATAACATAATTTTTAATGTGATATCAGATAAAGTGTTACAAATGTTACTGCTACTGCAACAAAATGTTGTTACTGCTGAAACTACTGCTAGTACAACTTCAACCACTGTTGGTTTAAAAGTTTTACTACAATAAATCGCAGTAAAACAACCACCACCACAATAAATCGCAGTACAACCGCTTACTAATATTTAATTTGTAAATTTAGTAATTACTTAATTATAGCTCCTCAATTATTAACTATAGATAAAGTACAACTTCTTGTTGTCTTAAAATATATGATTTCTAAAGTACAAATAGTTAATTACAAAATAAACTGCTGTTGCAACAACAAAATACTCCTACTAATGGAACAAATGTTCCTACTGTAGCAACAAACAAATGTTTTGTCACAGTTAATGATTTAAGAAAACAAAATTTAAACTTACCAGATTAACTGTTGATAGATTATTACAATTCAGAAAATTATTGCATGCAAAATTGATTGCATTCAAAAATTCTTCTTGTATCTTTTTATATCCAAGTCCCCTTTTTTCTCTTCGAGGCCCCTGAATTAAAATAAAAAGATTATAAACGCTTTGTTTTCTATAAAAAAAATTAAGAAATAAAAAATAATAATAAAAAATGAAAAACAAGAAGACATACCATTGCTTCAGTGTTAAGAAATAATCTTAAGCATGATCCAGGACTTTTATATTTTTCTTGAAAATTCAACACAATAGTCCAAATATCTATGATGTTTGAGGTAATCAGTTTTCTTTTATCAATCAGATCTTTAAAATAGCTCCGATTGACAACACAATAAAAATCTGACCCAAAAAAATGCTCCCTGTATTAAAATAAAAAAAATAGTTAATAAATTTTGTATGATTGTATTCTGATAATAATAACATTAGTTAATAAATAAAATAAATAAACAAATAACTTACGCAATTTTGCTGTTGTTCTTTTTCTTTATTAACTCTATCACAGACTTGTCGTTCTTATTTAATTTACTTTTTATATCAACTTTTCTAACATTGAATGGTGACTTCAAAACTGTTGTTGGATTCTTTTGTCTAATATTCTTTGAGTGTGTTTGTACATAAGTATCTACTTGTACATAATCTTCATTATCAACTCTTTTGTTAACAATATTTCTTAAATTGTGAAGAGTTTCAGCTCCATCTATCATCTGCAAGTTTAAAATCAAAAAATAATTACAACAAGATGTAAAAAAAAAATAAAAATAAATAACCATGTGCAATCTACATTGCTTATTTATCATCTACCTGAATCCGTTGAATATCCTCGGACTCATTTGAATCCTCTTCTTCAGAATCATCATCATCATCAGATGACGAAGTTGACCGAAAAAAATTTATTGGCTTAGGACACTCAATTAAAGCCTATTATGAATAAAAAAAGAAAAAAAAAGATAAACTTACATTAATAACATAATTTCTTTTACACATATTAAAATTTGTGCTCATATAAAATACTTACTACAGAATTACTTAATTCATTGACTGCTTCAACAACAACCATAAGCTGAAATTATAATGTATGTTATTAAATAATATATATATATATATATATATATATATATATATATATATATATATATATATATATATATATATATATATATATATATATATTTGAAATGTTAATAAAATTAGTTTAATGACAGTGTATGTTATTAAAATAAAAATAAAAAATAAAACAAATAAAATAAAATACCATTTTGTTCGAATTTGAAGAAGCTTCATGAACATGATCATAATCAAACCGATCTGCAAGCTCATCTATCTCTGGTTTTTCATCTGTCAGAGAAAGTAACTTCGTATTATTCCCATCTGTTTCTGAACTTTGATGTTTCTGTAAATTTAAAAACATTTCTAACAAAAATGAATTAAAATTAAAAAAAAAATAAATAAAAAAAAAGAAAAAAAGATTGTTACCTTTGAAGCTTCGACTTCAAAATTCATTGCTTCTTCCTTGACCTTTTCAAATTCTGGATATTTTGATAAATCTTTTGTCTTAAAATGTAATGCACTCAAAACTCTCTTTTTGAATTTTGCATTTTGATCCGTTATGCACAACTTGAAAAAAACAACCATATGCAAAATCGAAAGATTAGTTATTCCAGAAAAACTTTGAAAGCATTTCTTATTTTACTTGTTTAAGTAACAAAACCCTGCATCAGGTTCTTTGTAATACTTAAGGTCTTGAAAGATGATACCATCTGGAACTCTTCGAAAATATGGACGATCTCCAGATAAAAATCTTCTACAACAATCTACAAAATACGGTTGATGAACAAAGGATGTGAAATGAGTCAACCCAATATATGATTGATAACACACGTCAACTGTGATCTCATTCATCATGTAGGCTTTTACGAAAATGCTTTGAATTTCTTTTATGATTTTTTTCTTCAGATTGCACTCTGTATTACTTTTGTAAATACAGAACATAAAATCTTTCCATTCTTGAAGTCCTAAAAAAGGAAGATATTGATGCGAAATTGTGTCTTTTGAATTGTAATCTAACATCAGCGAGTATCTTAAAGATCCATTCACTTGCTCAACATCGACTTTAATAATTTTTTTATATCCATAATGTCTTCTGACTCTGCATAATTTCAAAACTTGCTCCATATTCCTTGAATCTAACGAAAGCTTAAAGTCCAACAAAAGTATCCTTTCTTCGTTGAATCTCGGTTGAATACTCATACCTTCTCCTTTTATGATTTTCCTAACTTTTGCTTTCGTTCCTTCTTCTTCATATTCTTCTGGATGTTCTTCCATCCACTCCTCTGCATACTTTATCAATTTCTGTCTATGTATATTGATCTCATGAAGCAAAAGCTTTGTAATGTATCTACTTCTCAACACATCCATCTGCATTCGACGATTTGGGTCATTTTCTACTAAAAGACCTCTTTCCCAATTTTCATCTTGAGCCTCATAAAGTTCCATATGTGTCATCACATATAAACCACAATTGACTTTATCTTGTCTAGTTCTCCATTTTAGTTGAATTATTTCAGCACTTGAATCCAGCAAAAAACGAATATTTGGATGGCTCTGATCAAGCAAATAGGATGATAACAGACTTTTCTGAAAAGAATAAAAAATGAATGAGAACAACACAAAAAATATACTGAACAGGAAAAAATATAAAGTAAAATAAAAATCAAATCTTACCACATACTCAAAAACGTGCTTGTATTTTGCATCATATGAAGCACCTGAATTACTGTTGTCTAAAATAACAGCACGACCATTCCTTATGTTGAAAACTATTACATAATAGTGCTCATATGCAAGGATTGGAAAGAACACCTATTAAAAATGAAATTAAAATCAAATAAAAGATGACTATTATTATGTTAATATTAATGATAGATTACATTACCATTTCGATTTTTTCCATTGACATATCCTTTTTATCATTATCAAACTGATCTTCAACATAGCGTTTAAACGTTAGACAATGTCCTTCTTTATCTTTTTCATATTCCTTAAGATCTTCTGGCTATTAAAAACAATAACAAAATGCAAAAGTTACAAACAAAACATATTTGTGTATAATGAAAGAAAAATTAAGATAAAAAATATATATTAACTTACAATCATCACTGTTTTGAAGTAATGTCTAAAACTTTTTAAAGCATCCTTTGTTAAATTTTCTTCAAAATTGAGGATACTAACAAAGTTATCAATAACTTCGCGCTCAATCTCTGTTTCAGAAGCAAGACACTTGATATGAACTCTTAAAATTCCATTTACTTTCCCATAATTGAAAATCTCCTCCCTATAAAGTAACAAATAGAAATTATTATATACTAGCATATAGAAATTACATGTAAAAAATTAAAAATTAAAATTATGTATAGTTTTAAAAACTTACAAATCATTTTTCTCTGTATCGGATAGAATCATTTTCGGGAATAGTTTTTCAACCTGTGATTTGAATTCCATTATAGTCTCAACTCTTTTGTTCATATATGGAGATTCAAAAAGGATGCATGATTTTTTTCTTCGTTTTAGCTTCTCTTCATTTCCTTTGATATTCAAATCATGTTTTTGAAAAACCTGAAAAAGCGTATTAAAGTGCACTTATATAAGATATTATTTTTTACTACTATTTACTAATAAAATAAAAAAAATAATTAATTAGATACGAAATTGTACCTGAATGGCAAGATTATCGATTTGATTTCTCTCAAGATCAATAACAGAATCTTCCATACTAACATCAGTAGAAACAGCAGTAGAAAGTTTTTCATCAAAAGTAGAACTCTCAGGAATATTTACTTCAGAAGATGAAGTGTCTTTAGGTACTTCAGAAGATTGCTTGGGTTTGTATGAGATATTGTCGACAATGTAATTCTCACTTTTGATGTTTAAAAGTCCCTCTTCAGCCTTGATACACTTCAAAACATCATCACCTGTAAATGTTCCATTCTTATCAAAATCATCATCTTCAGTATCTAACATCTCATCATCTTCACATTTCTGTTCTTCAATTGGTTCTTCTTCCTGAAGGATACATTTGGTGGTGTCACTCGTGCCCTTACCAATTTGATGAACCGGATTGCTTTGGGCTTGCGTGACATCAAGAGATTCTTTTGGGAGTACATCACCACTGCTAGAACCCACTGGCCCATCATCTTCTTTCTCAAGAGTTTTCTTCACTTTGATATACTTGTTGCTTTCATCAAAAGATTCATAAGCATCAATGCCTTCTTCTAACTCTGTGATAGTTTCGCTTTTTTCTTTCTCGTTGTCTTTGTGATCATCAACTTCTTTCAAATGTTTGTTTGAAATTTCACTTTCTTCAAACTCTGACTTTCTGTCAGCATCTTCATCCTCATGTAAACATGCTTCATCAGCAGTAGAAAAATCATCATTAGGAACACTTTCTTTAACCACTTTATTAGTTTCTATGACATCATCTATTTGCATCTCAGGCCTAAGAGAGTCTTCGGATTTCTCAATCTTATCTACTTATAAGACATCTTTTTTAGTTTCTAAACAATCATTGTGTAGAGAAACTGCAGCCAATTCGATGTTCACATTACTTCCTTTGTCTTCTAACTCTGACTTTCTGTCGGCATCTTCATCCTCAGGCAAACATGATTCATCAGCAGTAGAAAAATTATCATTAGGAACATTTTCTTCAGCAACACTTTCTTTAACCACTTTATTAGTTTCTATGACATCATCTATCTGCATCTCAGGCCTAACAGAGTCTTTGGGTTTCCCAATCTCATCTACTTGTAAGACATCTTTCTTAGTTTCTAAACAATCATTGTGTATAGAAACTGCAGCCAATTCGATGTTAACATTACTTCCTTTTTCTTCTAACTCTGACTTTCTGTCGGCATCTTCATGCTCAGGCAAACATGATTCATCAGCAGTAGAAAAATCATCATTAGGAACATTTTCTTCAGCAACACTTTCTTTAACCACTTTATTAGTTTCTATGACATCAACAATCTGCATCTCAGGCCTAACAGAGTCTTTGAATTTCTCAATATCATCTACTTCTAAGACATCTTTCTTAGTTTCTAAACAATCACTGTGTATAGAAACTCCATCCAATTCGATGTTAACATTATTTTCTTTGACAAGCCCTTCATCTTCTATTGCAAGGCTTTCAACTGGTATGTGTGACATTTCTTCATATGCTTTTGTGCTTGCATCATGCATTTCTGTATCAGCCAAATCTTGAACTTCTTCTGAAACTGCAGCAGTACGAACATCACGAATAGAAACATCAATACTAGCAACATTTTCTTCAGCAGAACTCTCAGCAAATGCAACAACACTTTCTTTAACCACTTTATCAGATACTACAAAGAAATCTTTCTTAGTTTGTACACAATCACTATTTTCTTTGACAAGCCCTTCATCTTCTATATCACGCCTTTCAACTTGTATGTGTGACAATTCTTCATATGCTTTTGTGCTTGGATCATCCATTTCTGTATCAGCCAAATCTGGAAATTCTTCTGAAGCTACAGCAGTAGGAAGATCAAGAGTAGGAGCATCACCAATAGAAACATCAGCATTAGCAACATTTTCTTCAGCAGAACTCTCAGCACATGCAGCAGCACTTTTTTTAACCACTTTATCACTGCCTGTTGAAAACTCTCAGACCTTGACAGATCTTTAGCACTCGTGGATCGTTAGTGTTGCCTATGTAATCATAAGAAAACTAATAGACAGTCTCTAACACTTGTATTCTATAGCGGAAAGTAAATACAAGATGTTATAACTAAGAACACTTAGATCCTCTATGGATCTTTTTATTCACTGAAACTCTATGTTTCGAATGAGTTCTCTATTACAAACTATATGGTTCCTTTTATAGACAAGGAACCCTAATACTATTACAACCCAATCGTCTAAACATGCAAGCATGCATTTAATGACTAATACACTAAACTATATTGAGCAGTTCAATTATGCCCATGCAACCTTGGGCAGTACAAGAATATGGAGAGTTAGCATTTAATACAGTAAGCGCATGCTGATCCTAGTCAGCTTTCACCCTTCAGCAGTAACACAACAATGCTTGTACTCTTCAGCAGAATTACTTCTTCAGCAGATTCTGCTTCTACTTCGGCAGAAACCTTCGGCAGTAATGACAGCAGAAATCCTACTTCACATAATTCCTAACAATCCTCCCCTAAACTGGAATTTGACTTGGTTAAGTTCCAGTTTCTTGACTTGAAAGATCTTTTGGGACTTTAGTACCAGAGGATTGTTTTCACATATCAGTAGCAAAGAACCAATGAGAATCTCATCTCTATGATGATCAAACTTTGAAACGCCAGGTCTTTGCAGCAACAAATGACAGAATGTACATCAAAACTTATTAGTTGCATACTATTCTCATCACTTCCAGGTGTGTGAACTCCTGTGAGAGGTGAATCATTGAAAATGATGGATTTGATGTCTCTTTACCAATAGCCATCTCTACTGGAGTAGCCAAATGTTTATGTTCGAAAACTATGGTACACTGATAACCATCTGATTTATAGGCAAACCAGAAACCATATAAACGGATTTGACTTGTCTTTACCTGTAGCCGTTTGCTCAGGACTAGTCAATTCTTAGAATTGGTGAATTGATAACCAAATATGGAAATAGTTGCCTTTACCACAATCCATATACTTGTGGGCTAGTCAATTCTTGGATTCCAATAAGGAATAGACCATGGTGAATTGATGACCATACAACACTCAGCAATTAAGCATGGGTGGTTGCAGACCCTATTATTTTGAGCAAATCATTACAGCTATCAACAGATTTGACATGTCTTTACCAAAGTTGTACCCTTTGGACTAGCTAACTCTTTGATATATACAAGGTATATCTGGTGAGTCAAAAACCATCAAAAATGCAACAAACCTACAAATGAAAGTTAGTTTTTTTTTTAGCTAAGAACAACAAACAAACAAACAAAGAAAAATCCTCCCCTGAGGCATATGCCTCCCCTGAGGCCTATGCCTCCCCTTAAACTAGGCAGATCAGCCACATTATCATCTGTATGAATTTTAGCCACATTTATCAAGTGTTTTTCATATGCATCTCTTATAAAGTGGTGTCTGATTTCAATATGTTTGGTTCTGCTGTGAAAAACTAGATTTTTGACAATGCATATGGTACTCTGATTATCAATAAAAAGAGTTGTGTTCATGAAGTTATACCCATAGTCCAGCAATTGGTTTTGAATCCATAGCACCTGTCCACAGCAGTTTGCAGCAGCAACATACTCTGCTTCAGTAGTTGAGGTAGCCACAATCGTTTGTTTCTTGCACTGCCAAGAAACCAATCTTTTTCCAAGGAATTAACAGCCTCCAGTTGTGGATCTCCTATCCAGATTTGCACCAGCATAATCACTGTCACTATATGCTTCCAACTTAAAAGGAGACTCTTTTGGGTACCAAAGGCCCAAGAGTGGTTGGCCTTTGAGGTATTTAAAGATCTTCTTGACTGCATTGAGATGGGAAGTAAGGGGAGTGACTTGATGTCGAGAGCACACACTTACAGCAAAGGTAACATCAGGCCTTGAAGCTGTTAGATACATTAATGAACCAATCATAGATCTGTATAAGTGAACATTCACAGGTAGATCTGGATCATTGTTGGCTTTTGTTTTTGGAGCTTCATAAGGTGTTGAGGCAGTCCTGACACCTTCCATGCCAAATTTCTTCAACATGTCCCTCACATATTTATCCTCACTGATAAATATCCCATCCTGTTTCTGCTGAACTTGGAGACCCAAAAAGAAAGTAAGCTCTCCCATAGCACTCATCTGAAATTCTCCCTTCATCAGATCCTCGAATTCCCTACACCAAGCTTCTTTAGTGGATTCGAAAATGATGTCATCCACATACACTTGCACAAGTATGATGCCTGTTGAGTTCTTCTTCAGAAAAAGAGTCTTATCAATGGCACCTCTTCTGTAGCCATGCTTCAGCAGAAATGATGAAAGCCTCGCATACCATGCCCTTGGTGCCTGATGAAGTCCATAGAGAGCTTTAACGACTCTGTAGACATGATGAGGATGATCTGGGTCTTCAAATCCTTTGGGTTGTGTGACATAAACTTCCTCTTCAATCTCACCATATAGAAAAGCACCTTTAACATCCATCTGATACAACATGAAGCCCATGTATGATGCATAGGCCAAGAAAATTCGAATGGCCTCTACTCTAGCAACAGGAGCAAACACTTCATCACAATCAATCCCTTCCTCTTGCCTGTAACCTTGAGCTACTAATATTGCTTTGTTCTTAATCACCACACCCCGTGTGTCTCTTTTGTTCTTCAGAATTCATTTAGTTCCAATAGCATATTTCCCATCTGGTAAAGGCACCAATATCCAAACTTATTGGTTTTGGAACTGTTGCATTTCATCTTGCATTGCTTCAATCCAACTTGAGTCTTCAAGAGCTTGAGAGACACTGGTTGGCTCTACTTGAGAAAGAAAACACGCAAACAGACAATGCTTGAAGTCTGTGTGATTGTCTCTTTGCTGATTAGTGACATAAGAGAGAAAAGCAACCTGTCCAAATTTAGGACTAGAGATAGCCCTTCGAGTTCTAACAGGAGCTAGAATGTCACCAATAATATTGGATTGAGGGTGAGTGATTTTGATTCTTATGGTAGCAGTGGGGTTGACATCAATGGTACGTTCAAGATTAGACACAGTTGGTACAAAAGTTGTGTCATAGGAAGGTGTGGTGAAAATGCCAGATTGGGGTTGATGATTTCCAAGATCTGAAGGACTTGGGAAGCGAGTATACGGGTCACCAAAGTCTGTGGACACTCTAGTAGGAATAGGAGTAGAAACAGACGAGCTTTCAGCAGATTTGGTGACGATGGGAGAGACTGCATCAATGTCAGCAGAAATGTGGTTTCCACTGACAGTCTCATTTGCAAACTCCCCATCTACCTTCTCAGCTTCAAGCTTAGCTGCAAACTCTTGAGTCTGAAGCCTAGCAAGGTCCTCAGCATAGTGTGATTCATCTTCACTCTCAGCTGAATTATCTCTTGAAGAGTTGCCTGCAACAATGTTAGGGGAAAAAGAAGGCACAAGAATGGGTTGTTCATCATCTTCAAATTCACTTCCAGAGTCAGCATCCAAGGTACCTGCATTGTTAATGGGAGATTCTTGAGAGCCTGCACTTTGGTTAGCCATATGTCTAGTATAACCCAGATAGTCAGTTAGGTAGTCAAGATCAAAAGACCACACATGACCCTGTCCTTGAACATTGGGCTTATCTTCTAGGTATCTGAGGTTCAAAGTCTCCTCTATCTTCTTGGCAGATAAGTTGTACACTCTGTAAGCCTTGCTATTAGCCTAATAACCCACAATATAACCATCATCAGCCTTTTCATCAAACTTCCCCAAAGGATCACTTGTGTTCAGAATGGTTACTTGACAACCAAAAGGTTTGAGGTAATGAATGACTGGAACCTTCCCAAAGAGAAGTTCATATGGTGTCTTGAGGTGAGGTCTAGTTATGGAGACTCTGTTAAGCACATAGCAAGCTGTGCCAACAGCTTTAGTCCAGAACATAGTGGGCAATTTAGAGTCTGCAAGCATTGATCTCGCAGCCTCTATCAAGGTCCTATTCTTTCTTTCAGCCACCCCATTTTGTTGCGGGGTTCTTGGATTGCTATAGTCCTTCTTAATCCCTTTAGACCTACAGAGTTCTATTATAATGGCATTCTTGAACTCTGTCCCATTATCACACTGAATTCCCTTAACCTTCTTGTTCAACTGATTTTCAATGAGGGTGATGAAGTCTTTTAGCACTGGAGTTGTTTCATCTTTAGTCCTTAGAAAGAACACCCAGCAAAATCTGCTATATCCATCAGTGATGACCAAACAATAGAACTTGTGATCAATGCTTCTGACTTGAGTTGGACCAAAAAGATCCATATGTAACAGCTGAAGAGGCTCAGAGATGATGCTCACTGCAGTGACAGCTTTGTAGGATGCTCTGTGTTGCTTCCCTTTGTTGCATGCAACACAATTATGATCATTGGAGAACACTTTGGTGGGAAGACCTTCGACAAGACCTCTTTTGGAGAGAGTGTTTATAGTTTTGAAATTCACATGAGCCATTCTCCTATGCCATTTATTGGACTCATCCAATGATGCTTTAGCCAGCAAACAAGTGAGGTCACCTTCAGGGTGAACTTCATTGAGGTTGAATGTGTATAGATTGTAAGTTCGAGGGACTCTCAGCAGAATTGAGGTATCTTCTGGAAGCTTGAACTCTTTAGAAAGCACAAGACATTCATTTTCAGAGAAGAGTACCTTGTTCTTGGTGTTACAAATTTGTGAAACTGAGAACAAGTTGAAGTTCTGAAGTTCCCTAACATAGTACACATTCTCAAAGTTCAGTAGAGGTGTTTTGATGGTTCCTTTCCCAGTAATCCTACCATCACTTCCACCAAAGGTCACATTCCCTCCTTCTTCAATAGGAACAAAATTGTTCATCATGTCTCTATTTCCAGACATACTTCTTGAACAGCCACTATCAACAATTCCAATATCTTTTTGCTTAAGGGGATGATCCTACAGAAACAAATATATATACAAAAGAATGTTAGTATACTGAGGAGGATCAAGTCATTGCTGACTTGAACCTACCTTGTGGATCATTAGATTTAGGATTAGCAAAAGAGTAAGATCCACCATTGTTCTTGGGTTTCCATTGATATTTAGGTCTCTTATTATTCCAAGAACAACCTGCTAAGGACTTGACAGCAGTGCCCCAACACCCTTTCCCATTTTTCATAGAGTCACTATATGCAGGCCAATAACCATGTTTAAAATATGGGCTAGTGGGTTGCACATAGGGTCTATCGGTTGATTTCCTCCAAGGAGAGTCAGTTCTAGCTTGTGGGACATAAGGTGGAATATTCTTAACATTGGTCCACAATGGTCTGGGTTTCTGCTGAAGAGCACATGCACCCAATCTTTGCTCATAAAATTCACAATCCTTAATTAAATGAAGTTTACTTCCACAAACAAAACAAGTCTTCCTTTTGGAAGATGTATTCAACAAAGCAGATGTTCTATTACATGTAGAAGAACTTAAATCAGAAATATTAAAGGAATTGTTTTTAACAGACAAATTATTCAAAGATTTAAAAGACAAGGCTTCAGGGGAAACAAGCTTGGGAGTGGATTCCTCAGCAGCTCTCCTAGAAGGCTTGTAGATAGGCTTGGGTGCAGGCTTGTGTGTAGGCTCAGGTGAGGGCTTGGGAAGGTCTGACTTATCACTTGAATCACAGCTAGCAGAAGACCCTTGATCCGATGAATTGTCACTGTCAGAGAAAGAGACAAAGTCATAAGATGAAGCATCAGATTCTGGTAAGTCATTAGACTTTCTGCCATACAAATGGTGTGATCCATCAAAGTCAACAGTGATAGATAGGTCAGTGGGCATGAATTCACCTCTAATAGGTCCAGGGACAGCATGTAAATCACCTTCCTTTCTAAAGTGTGCTAATCCTGCAGGTGTAGATTTACGCCCATCTTGCCTAGCTTCCAATCCTACATACTTCTGAAAACCTAAGCCTATTCCTGAGTTCACAGATTGACTATTATAGAGTTCTCTAGCTAGATTGTCACCAGATATCAACCATTGTTTATGTCTAGCTATTTCCTCTGCAAGTTTCTCTTTAAGCTCTAGATTCTCAGTAATAGTATCAGCTTTTTCTTTTTCAGTGCGTTTAATGTTAATATTAGCAATATCTAGATCAAATTGCAGCACCTTAATCTTTTCTTCATAAGCTATCTGATTCTTCTGAAACCAAACCTTTTGTCTTTCTAATGTTTTTAACGAAAGTTTATAAGCTTCATTATCAACATAGCATTCATTGTATCTAGGTTTCATAGTATCATAAGCTTCTTTCAGTTCATTATATCTTTCACTACAACCAAATATACAGTTGTATACCTGAGAAAGTCCCATGAAGGCAAACTGATCATGCCTATCTTCTGAGGTGCACCTTGCCAGCAATCCAAGCTTCTCTGTATCAGCAGCTTCCTCAGTTACAGGTTCATGTGCAACACAGTTGACCTGCTCATCCATGGTGACTAGAGCTGCTGAAGTGCTAGCTCCCTTCTGATTCTGCTGATATGAGTGGTAGCTAGCTCCCTCTCCACTCTTCCTGTCTTTGCACTCCCTAGAGAAATGACCCATCTGGTGACAAGAGAAACACTTGAACTTTCTCCTATCAAACCGAGCTGGATCCTTTCCCTTGAACCCAAACTTCCTTCCTGCCTTTTCCTCAAACCTCTTGATATCTACTGAAAGCATGGCCACCTGCCATTTCAGCTTCATCTCCTCCATCTCAAGTGGGTCCACCTGATCAAAATCTTCATAAACAAGATGCTGCTGAGTATCATAGTCAGCAACAAATGAATGAAGCACATCCTCTAAAACACTGCCAGATTTGGCTTGAGGATGTGATGGGGTGGGACGATAAGATGATGATGGCAAATAAGATGGACTTGAAGAATGCATCATCATATTGGAGTGAGATGTCCCAACAAAGGCTGAATGACCAGAAGAGGATGCACGGTAGGGAGATCTGACATCAGGTTCAAGAGATCTGAGTTGGTTGTATAGCTCATCAAAAGTGAGCATGTCCAACCCACCTTTAGCTTTAAGAGCTATACTGACATGTAACCAAGATGGAGGCAAGGATCTCAGGAACTTGGAGTTGCAATCATCATTGTCAGGCTTGGCATTCAGCTGATTCAGCTGACTCAGAATCTTGTGAAACCTGTCATATCCCTTGTGGATACCCTCTTCTTCAGAGATATTAAACTCTTGGAAGTGTTGTCTCAGCATAGACTTCCTCATCCTCCTGGACTCTTCATTCCCTCCAAACCTAGCTTTCAGAGCCATCCAGATGTCCTTTGCATCAACCATGTGGTGAAAATCACCTAAGTGATCTTCAGGAATAGATTGAAGAAGGATGGTTCTTACTTTGTGCTCCCTCTGTACTGCAAGAATCTCTTCAGCATTTTTAGGAGGTGCAATGGTAAACTTACCATCAAGATCAGGGATGGTCTTCTTCAGACTGTTGCCATTCTTCACTATCTCCCACAGATTCCAATAAATATTGGAGATCCAGTTCTGCATCTTCATGGTCCACAGATCATACTCTTCTTTCTTTAGGTAAGGAAACTTACCATTACTGTTGGAGAGACTAAGTTGCTGCATAGAGGTAGTGGTTTTGATGTTGTCGTTGCTGGTGACTTCTGATTCATCATCAGTTCCAGGCATGGTAAATAAGATTTTGGTTGTATGGAGGTGAGGTAAATAAGGTTCTCAGTATCGTAGAGACTCTCCCGAGGCTCTGATACCACTTGTTGAAAACTCTCAGACCTTGACAGATCTTTAGCACTCGTGGATCGTTAGTGTTGCCTATGTAATCATAAGCAAACTAATAGACAGTCTCTAACACTTGTATTCTATAGCGGAAAGTAAATACAAGATGTTATAACTAAGAACACTTAGATCCTCTATGGATCTTTTTATTCACTGAAACTCTATGTTTCGAATGAGTTCTCTATTACAAACTATATGGTTCCTTTTATAGACAAGGAACCCTAATACTATTACAACCCAATCGTCTAAACATGCAAGCATGCATTTAATGACTAATACACTAAACTATATTGAGCAGTCAATTATGCCCATGCAACCTTGGGCAGTACAAGAATATGGAGAGTTAGCATTTAATACAGTAAGTGCATGCTGATCCTAGTCAGCTTTCACCCTTCAGCAGTAACACGGCAATGCTTGTACTCTTCAGCAGAATTACTTCTTCAGCAGATTCTGCTTCTACTTCGGCAGAAACCTTCGGCAGTAATGACAGCAGAAATCCTACTTCACATAATTCCCAACACTGCCTATAGAAACTGTAGCAAAATCCATGTTATCATTATATCCTTTGTGAACATTTTCGACACACACGATGTCAACTGAATTGCTTTTAACATTACCATCTTCATGTTCTTCCGAAGGAGTAAGCAATTCATTGGCTGTGTAATCATCTTCATTTTCGTTCAAATATTGTTTGACAACTTCCTCATGCAAACTTGTTTCATCAGCAATAGAAAGATCCGCAGTAGGAGCATTTTCTTCAACAAAACTTTCTTCAACAACTTTTAAAGGTTGTACCACACTTCACGTGAAATCATTTGAATATTACTTGTATTCTTTGATTCATCATAGATGTTATCATTAGTTTCTTTGGCACATCCTTCATTTGGTATTTCTGTTTCTTGAGCAAATCCCATGTTAACTACACCTTCACTTCTCTGTTTTTCTGTTTCATCTTTTCCAATTAAAAGCGACAAAAGTACTTTCTTAAGATTAACAACTTCTTCATCTTTTGAAAGAATATCATCATGCAATGAAAAATGTGATATACATCTTTTCAGATCAGAAATAGCTTCCTGAAAAATTAACAAATTAACAGAATAAGTTATTCATTTCTTAAAAAAAAAAAAAAAAAAAGTTATGTAATAAGTTTCTTATTAAAATATGTATCTCAAGTATAGCCGATCTGACGTGCTTTTGCTTTAAAGTTTCAAAGTTGCTAATCTGAATCTCATCATGCTGCTTTAAAGTAATAGTATAAGATATTTCAGTTTGGAACGAAATAACATAAGAAAAATTTAAAGTTCTTGAACAATTTAATACCTCTTGAACATCAACATGATTCAAGTTGTTATCTTCTGATAATTCAGTCACATGAAAAGGTTGGAACTGGTTATTCTGCGTTAAAAAAATATATTATTAATAAATGATTAAATGAATATATTATTATAAATGAATGAATACCTCATTTCGATAATCAAAATTAAAGGAGTTGTCATCATCATAAACTGAAGGTTCATTTGCAGCATCCAACAAAGATGAACTCCCAAAATTCTCAATCCTCATTGGAGTATGATTATTAAAAAAATGGTTTTCTTCAGATGATGATGAATTATCATTATCACTTTCAGCTTGTATACGTTTTGAAGTTTCACAAATTTTGTTCTGATAAAAAGAAGAAAAAGAGTTATAACAATCAAATATTATGTTTTTTAAAAAACAGTATAATCAAACTTTTAAGATTACCTGTTGCACTTCAGAATTCAAATGTTGACATTGATCTTCTGACACTCTTTTATTCTCTAATAGTAAAACATCACTAGATTCAAAAATTGGTTGATCAATTTCATCATTAACTTCCTCACTGAAGAAAACCCGATCATCTTCAAAAAACTCAGAAATTTTTTTAAGTCTTATATGTTCACAGTCCACTTTCCTCAGCAATTCTGTTGAGCAATACTGTAAGACATGTTCATTCGATTTGGTTCTTTTAAACAGCCATCTAATATACAGCAACTAGCAACTGTGAAAAAAATAATTCAAATATTTGTTAAAAAATAAAACCAACATATATATTAAAAAAAAAAAAAAAAAAAAAAAAAAAAAAAAAAAAACATACCGTAAGAAATGTTATTGGACCACAATATTGTTTATTTGCAGAATTCGTATCTAGATTAGGTGGATTTAGATCTAGAGATTCCATCATTAGACCACACCAATCAACTCTGATAATGTTATCATAATGATCAAAAAGTGATGGTAGAAATCTCATGTTTGTTTCTCCTCCCGCACTTGAACAAATCATTCTAGTGACCAACAAAATAATAAAATTTAACTTGAAAACATCATTAACTGTATCAGTTGCCAGAATGAAGTCCTTGAGGTTTTTAGAAAAAGATCTATTGCCAGTTTCCACAATAAGTTTTCCATCTTCGTTAACATATTGTTTCCAAAAAGATTGAAGATTGAACTTCAATGTCATGTAATTTAATCTTTTTACAAAATTAATTCTTAAATCTCCTTTTGGAAATCCTAAAACTTCATGCACCAAGTCTCTTGTAATCTTTATTTCTTCTCCTTTAAAAACCAACGATTTTTCTTTTTCATTGTAGCAACTTAAGATTTTCCAAGCTAGGTTTGATGGTATAAGAGCAATATTAAGATTTAAAATCTTTTTAAAACCCAATTCTGCTACAAAATCTTTGAGACAAGGAATTTTTGATATGTGCTTTACTGCCTCATAGAAATTGAGAGGAGCGCTTCTTGTTCTGAGATCTGTTGGTTCGATGTATTCTTCTATAGTCAAGTAAACTTTACCCTTCTTTCTGAATGGTTTCTTTTCTTTACAAACAATTTCTTTCATCACAAATTTATTAGATGAAGTAGTCGTTTTTAATGGTCCTGACAAATTAAATGAAGTTTGATACATTTAAAAATAAATAAAACGAGTTTGCAACTGATTTTCTTATTAAACATGTGAGTATTTAATAAGGAAATCATTTTCAATTTAAAAAGTCAAAAAAAAAATACAAAAAGAATAAACATACTCTTCTTGGTTGATTTCTTGTATTTGAGAACAGAGAGATCCTTTTCTGTATCTTTAGAAAAAACAAACTCATCTTCTTCATCATGTTCTTCTTAATTAGAATTTAAAAAAAAAATCAATTATGTTATGGGTAGATTGATAGGTTCAAAGCTAATATAGTTTTATCATCTAACTGTTATGATGCAAAAATTATTGACGAATCCTAATTTTCACTTTTAAAAGAAAAAAACTATTGATATCATGCAAATTCTGACTATATAGTAACCAAGAATAAACTATCTAAACCAATATCATTTACTCAAAACACCTTAGAACAGAGTTACAAATGTACGGATCATTTGCTAGATATCAAATTAGTCGTTCAACTAAAAAATAGAAAGTAAATCACACACAGAGTATAGATAAAATTTTCTACCTAATTAAGTCAACTATAATTAGTTCTAAAACTAAGTGTAAAAATATTTGTAAACTATAGATGTTCAGGGGATACGGTTCGGATTGGGTATTATTTGGAGGAATATGTCTCTTTTATATAGTATGGTTGTATTCTGAGAGGGACGCTGAGATTACATGACTAGGAATACCAAACAGCCTTACTTTAAGGAGCTACTAGGGAATACATTGACCAACCGAGAGTACATGACTGTGAATACCAAACAGCCTTACTTTGTTGCAGGATTGATCACTAGGTAATACATTGACCAACCGAGAGTACATGACTGCGAATACCAAACAACCATAATAGTTTTGTGTATATCAAATACTATCTTACAGAGTCTAGAATCGCAAAAGTCTATCTTACAGCCATAATAATTTTGTGTATATCAAAGACTATCTTACAATGTCTAGAATCGCAAAAGTCTATCTTACAGCCATAATATTGGATCGTGCTGCTAGTATATTGGTTCCTACTGCTAGTATTTGTTACTACTGCTAGGTTGTGTTTCACCACTGCTAGAACAAACAAATGATCTCGACGATATCACCTTAGATGTAAAACTAAGTGTAAAACTAAGTGTAAAAATATTTTTAAACTATAGATGCTCAGGGTATACGGTTCAGATTGCGTATAGTTTGGAGGAATATGTCTGTTTTATAGTATGGTTGTATTCTGAGACGGACGCTGAGATTCCTTTGTTTTAAAGCTAGCTTTAGTGAACTTTGATTCAATCTAAATGACTGAAAATGAAGTTTTAAGCTAAAACAAGAGCAAATGAAAGAATTTTAACTACTTACGCAACTAAATTGATTAGTATGCAACTACATCTAACTGTTATGATGCAAAAATTATTGACGAATCCTAATTTTCAGTTTTAAAAGAAATAAACTATGGATATCATCCAACTTCTGACTATATAGTAACCAAAGAATAAACTATCTAAACCAATATCACTTACTCAAAACACCCTAGAACAGAGAATCATGACCATAACCAAACACTCCTTTATGATGAAAGTAACTAAGACAAAGTGTTTATTTTCTAAATAACATTAAGCTACTTCTAAAAAGCTAATTAAAATTCACTAGAACTGATTAAAATTTTTATCAAAGCTTAAAAATAAGCTATAAGGAGCTTATCTAAACTTATAAGACATAATTTGAGTATATTTTGATTTTTACTTGTATCATATAACAAATAGTTGGAAATCAAATCTAATCAATCTTACTAACACTTGTAAACATACACAATGCATTCTATTCGAAATTAAACAACAAATATTCATTTTGCAGTGTATTGTGATATTAATTAAACATCATGAACTGAATCTACAACCAAAGTTACAAAACTAAAAATATACGGATCATTTGCTAGATATCCAATAAGTCCTTCAACTAAAAATAGAAAGTAAATCACACACAGAATATAGATAAAAGTTTCTAGATAATTAAGTCAACTATAATTCAAATAAAAATCATTAACATACCTTCAACTGCATAGTTGACCTTCTTCTTTTTTCGTCTATCTTCCTTGCATAAATATTGTGGTTCACCTAATATGTAATAAGAATTTTTTAATTAAAATAAAAAATAAGTATATAATTATTTATAAAAAATATAAATAATAACCTTCAGTAAGACGCTCTATACTCGTTTTACGTTTCTTATTCTTCTCTACATCCAAAGTTACATCTAAAAAACAAAAAAAAAAAACACTATTAACATACAAATTTGTTTAATATCACAGTCAATACTGATCGATTTAAAAAGGAAAATCAAATGGAATATTAATAACAAACTGTTAAGATTAACAGAAAAATAAAACTAACCTGCAGTTTTATTTTTAGTAGAACCGGAATAAAAGATTTTAACTGAAAAAAATAATAATCAAAAATATTAGAATAAACATTATAAGAACTTAAACTAAAATTATAACAAAACAGTATATGATTCGTTACATTTTTTAATTCCTTTGTTTTCTGAAGTATTCTGAATATGTAGTGAATGATCCATTGAATGCAATTTGATTTTTTCTGGAAATTTTAGTTTTGTGAAGGTATCAGAGTATGTTTGATATTTTAAAAGAGAAGTGACTGTGATATTGGATCATGTTTTTGGGCGTTATAACATTTAGGTCTAAAAAAACATTTGGGTTAAAAAAAAGAAGAGAAATTGGCTTCTAACAAAATGGACTATTATTCAGGGCTTTAAGCAAAAAGATGGATAACATTATTGACTTTTTTATAAAAAAGAGGCCCGTTGTATAATAAAGAAATCTTTGATTGAATTAGCTTTATCACCTGTTTTTATAATTGACATAATAAAAAGTTGGATATCTTTTTAGAACATAAAAATAAATAATAATAAAAAAATAAAAAAATAAAGGCAAAAGACAATTAAAAAAATGAAGTTTTTTGGTAGGAATTAAGTGTAATGCTTTGTGTTTTGTATTTTGTATACCTTTTATTATTTTATTTTTTATTTTTTTTACATATATGTTATGTTGTGTTTTTTTTATTAAGAATTAGCTGCATCGGAAAAGGTTTTATAATTTCCGAGTACCCTTCATATTCCATCATTGGTCTTCTCATTCTAACAAAAAAAATCTCTTTCATTTCTTTTGCTCGCACTCCAATAATGTCTACTCCCATATTCGATCAGTTTGCTAGTGTTGCGGATTCTAAGCATCCAAAGGATATAATGATTGCAATCTATAACTCAGAAATTGGATCTTCGAAACTTGCAAAGGAATATTTAAGGAATAGGTCAAAGGAGATTCGAAGGCGTGTTCGATTGAGGAATGATTTTTTGACAAAGCTGGAGTCTTTTGTTGGGTGGGATGCCTATTATCAGTTTGTTTCACATATTTTGAAGATTCAATCAGAAGATTTGGACGATGCTTCTAAACTTCTTTATGATACCATCAAAGTTCAGGACCGACTTGAGGAGCTCTTGGTTATGGTTGCAGTGTTGGAGGCGATCTAGTTTTAAATTATCTTTTGATTGTGGTATTTTGTGGGGTTAAATTACCTTTTGATTCTGTTGATGGTCAAAGTGCACGATCAAGTTTTTTTTTTTTTTTTTTTTTTTTTTTTAAACGGCCCATCTCATTCTTATATAAACGTAAACATACAAATACGTATAATTAAAGGGATGCTTATGGTCTAAAAAATGGAGAGAACCGGCAAAGACCAAACCAAACATAGCGTAATTATGCAAAAACCAAATACCAAACCCGAACAAAATGTGATCAATCCAAATAAGCTAAAAAATGTCCTGTTTGTATGTCAAACAGGACTGGAATGATTTGAACCAGATAAATACCTGTCTGGTCGGTTTTATTGGTCAGTCCAATCGATCAAATCAGATAGCTCAGCCTTAAGTAGAATAAAAAAAATGTATTCTTATTTTAACAAACTATATTTAGTTATCCAACAGCTATATTAATAAAAATAAGATTCCTCGAAATAACATTTTTAATCTTTAAGTTTCTATAATATCAAATGTTGCAAAAAAAGTCTAAAAGGCCGATTAATCACCGATTACACGCTACTGAGCAACCGACCTTGCCAATTTGTGTAAATCACTCAAACAACTCAGTCAATTGTGGTTAACGATGTTCAAACTTACCGAAAACTTGCAAATCTTGCAGAAAATACCTTAATCTCGTTATAAATTAGTTTTAATCACTTATAATCACGGTTTATATTTATTTACAAGATGCTTTTCAAAGGAAAAGTTTGCTGGGAATACCAAAAATGTCAATATGATTTATCACCGATCACTATTTTTGCAACCATGAACAAATGTAGTCACTTATAATTGTTGTTTATATCTATTACAAGATGTTTTTAAGGAAAATCTTTCCGGGGTTACCCAAACTCGTCGGAAATACACAAAACTTGTCGAAAATGAGAATCCAATTAATCACCGATTAATCCCGCCTAGACCGATTCACTACCGATTCACGATTTTTGCAAACCTTGATAATATCACATTATAAAGAAAAATAAAACGTAAAAAACTTGAATATCACATAAAATAGGAAAAAAAAAATAATTTGTTCGGGTTTTATCTTTTCATCCTGATCGGGTTAAAAAAATCAACCACCTAAATATATTAAAATTAAATGAATGCATTTTCTCTCTCATAATTTTATTTCAATTCATAAAAACATAAACCCCAAAAATCAAATTCCAGATCCCCCCCCCCCCCCCAAAAAAAAAAAAAAAAATTTGATGGCGAAGAAAAAAAGAAATGATAATTTGACAACAAATTCTGTTATTCAAATCGCAGAATTGTTAGGTATATTTGCTTAGTTTATCTTTCAACCTTTTATGATATTACCAGGTATAATATCAGAATAACTACTTAATACAGTTACTCTGATATTAAAAATATCCTTAATATGATAGTTATTCTGATATTAACACTGGTACTATTATTATAATTATTATTATTATTATTATTATTATTATTATTATTATTATTATTATTATTATTATTATTATTATTATTATTATTATTATTATTATTATTATTTTGTTATTATTATTATTATTATTGTAATTATTTTGTTATTACAGGTGTCCTGATTTCTTTAACAAAAATGACAAGTAATAGAAGGAAGAAGAAGTTTAATTTTATTAATAAATTACTAAAATCTTATTATGAAAAAGATGATCCTGCAAGAAGAAGAACAAAAAGAAGAAGAAGAATACGACAAGTAGGGAAAGGTATTTTTGAAATCTGTTATGTTCATTAAATTATGTGATTTTACATGATGAAAATATAGTTTAAATTGCTATTATATACAAAAAATGATATATATCTATTAATATGAAGATGGTGAAGTTATTAGTTGTTAGGCAATAATTGTATTTAGATGTTAGCAAACTCGAATTATTCGCCAATTGTTAGTTTTACTTGTATCAATAGTCACTCCTTTTAATGATGATAATGTGGCGCGAATACTCAAATACTTGTATGAGTAGTCAAACTTAATTGCAAACTTTTCGAATAACTAGTTATACTTTTAAATCTGGTTTGCCATAACTTTAGGTCTAATGCTTACCATTGCGTTGATATATGTTAGTCAGTTGCGTTTGCTTACTCTTCTTTGAGTCTATGGTCTTTGTTTTATTCTTCGATTTGCTTTTGTGCACGGTTTCCTGTTTTTCTTACTGCCTTGTTTACTAATTTTGCAATATGTCATTTGCCTGCTATCATTTTTTTACTCTGTCAACTGTATATCCAATATCTTGGCCACGCATGATTTAGTTTGTTGTTGTTGTGTGCATTTCAATTCATTTTTTGTCATACACCTTAAGATAAATGACACATAATATTATTATTAAGTTCATATGTTAAAATCTTTTATGTTTTTCATTTCAGAAAAAACATATAACACAGATTTATCTGATGAAAATGATATATCAATTGACATCGAACATACTGATGATGAAGAAGAAGATGAACCTAATGAATATGATCTTGCTGATGATATTGAAGAAGATGAAATACAAGTTTATAATGATGATGATGATGAAGAGGAAGAATTTAACTTTGATGATGAAACTGATAGCGATGAAGAAAATTCTGAAAATGATGATGATGATGATGATTATGATGATGATTATCATAATAATGATGATGATGGAGAAATAGATAATGAGTATGAGACAGCTAAAGAAGATAAAGATTGTGAAGGAAATGAAGCAAAAAAAAGAATAGAAGATTTTGAATTTAATATAACAGAAGAGGAAGAACAAAGAAGTTTGAAAAATGATTCATCAAAGGTTAAACAAAAGAAGTTTGAGAGTATGAAGCATCAAGAAAAACTGTTTGAAGGTGAATGTTCTACTCCAAAATTGGTTAAAAGTAATGATGTGTTTAAGAACAGGGGGTCTCCAACTCAATTATTTAAAGCTGTTCGATTCTTAAGATCAGATGCTAATGCGTGCAAAGTCTTAAAAAAGATAGGATTTGAAAGTTTACTTGATTTAAAAATTAATATCATTCCAAGTAGATTGGCACAACATGTAGTACAAAACTTTGACGAATCAACCATGATAATGAAACATTGGAAGGGAGATATTAAAATAAAAAAAGAATCAGTTAAAGAAATCATTGGTTTTCCATGCGGTGGTATGCCAATACGACCACCAGAGAGAGTGAAAAGTGAAGATGAATGTGTTAAAACTTGGAGAAAGCAATTCAAAGCCTTGGAGAAAGATACAAATAAAGTGAAACCAAAATCTGTTGTGGAAAGAATTAGAAAAACAAAAAATAGAGGAAAAATCTTTATGATAAATATACTTGTTTTGATTGCTACTGTATTATTTGAGGCAATGAAAGACGGGACCTCAAATCAAAGGATTTTGTACTCTATTTCATGTGATCATGGGAAGATTAATCAAATGGATTGGTGTGGATACTTAATCGATTTTTTGAAGAAGTGTAAAAAAGAATGGGATCCGAACAACAGAAAATCGTATTATTGTGGACCTTTGAAATTCCTTACGGTAATTACTCTTCATTCTTTTTTTCTTTCTTTATTTTTTTGTTTCATTTTTTTTTTAAATTTATTTATTTATTCATTTACGTTTTGCAGCTATTTTATGTTCAAAAGATCCAATGCAATTTCATTGATATCGATTATTCTCTTCCACCATTGAAAACATGGGATACTGAGTTACTAAGAATCAGAGAAGCATCAGAGTTTGATTACTTGGTGGATAGAAGTCACTGTGATAAGAATACGTTTAATGAAAAGAGTTTGTTGAATGATGAGCCAAAAGATGGAGTAGAGGTATCAAAGGATAAGCTGAAAGATGGAGTAAATGTCTTAACGACTAAAGAAGTGATTAGAGAAGAAAATAAAGAGAAAGAACAAAAGAATCAGAAACTTGAAGTTCAAAAACCTATTAATTTAAAGGGTTTTTTTTTTTTTTTTTTTTTTTTTTTTTTTTTTTTTTTTTTTTTTTTTTTTAAATATAATAAGTAAACATTTGTTGCTTTAAAAATAAATTGCATATCATATTTCTTTTGGTTGCTTTTAGGGAAACTTGGAAAATGCAGAACGGTTATTTGATGGTGCATCACATGCTGCTTCTGCATGCAACAACCTGGTGTGTTTCTTTTGTAGTTCTCTCTGATTTTGAATTTTGATATCAGATATTATATTACTCAACATAACTTCAATTAATAGAACAGGCAACCATTTTATAGGATTCTTCTTTTGTGTGACTTTACTTATTACTCAACATACCTATTTTCTTATTACATCTTGTATATTTATTGTTAAGATCAATTGGAACTTGGTCTTATTATAAGATGTTCTAGCTTCTTTGACAATCTGTATGATCAGGTCATACAAGACATATAAAAGTATGAGAATTTCTACTGCTATAAACATATGTTTGTTTAAAAGAAAGTTGCATGTTATACTCATTTTTTAGGAAAAGATGGAAAATGCAAAAAGATTAATTGCTGGCGAATCACATGTTGCTTCTGCATGCAAGAACATGGTGTGTTTCTTTGTTGTTTTTTTTTTTTTTTTTTGAAATTTTATAAATTGTTTTTATATGAGATATTATATTAGTCAACATAGCTTCATCATTAATTTGATTATAAATATTACTCTCCATACGTACGTTTTGGTATCAACTATTATATTTCACTGCTTATCTACAAGTTACAGGTATTTAAGGATAAACAAGGAAATGTATCAACGCGTACTTGTATCCAACGTGTTAATAAGCATAGTGAAGATTTTAACAAGAAACGTATTGAAATGAAAGAAGACAAAAAAGATATTTTGAGAAAATTTGATGATGAAAAGGTATATTTTTATAATTTTCTTTTAATTAAAAAGTTATTTTTATAAAAAAAAATATAATTAATCTTATATTTTGATCATGATTTAACAGGGCCTTGTTCGCAAAACAAAGAATAACTTGTTTTTGTTGGAAACTTTAATAATAGAAATGAACGATTCACTTAAGAAAGGATTATCAAACTTTCCGAATTCGAAAGAAGTCGAAGGATTAAAAGATGAGTGGGATCGTGTGATAAATGGAGCAAAACGAGTAAAGCTTAATACAGAATATTCAAGACTTCAAAAATCTGAATCTGAATCGGTTTCTTTGAAAATTGTAGAAAGTCAAGTAAATTTAAGTCATCAACAAAAGAAGTTTGATTTTGGGAAATCTGAATCAAATATTCATGAAAAAGAGAAGCAAACTTTTGATGAAATACCCTCTTTTGATTTGGGTTTTAATTTTTATTCAAATCCAGGTGAAGAAGTAACACTATGTAAATCATTAGAAAATGTTAACTTAACACCACCAGAAGAAAAACAAAATCTGGAAAATGTGGAAATTATTTCTCTTTTAACACCTCCAGAAGAAAGTCAAGTGATTTTAGAATTTGACGAAATTCAAGCATCAACAGAAGAATTTAATGCAGCCAATGCGTTATTCAGTATGAGCAAAAACCCAATGTAAGTTTAGACAAATTCAAATATAACTTTTTAGTGTTTTTGTTTATCAATATAACTTTTTTAGTGTTTTTGTTTATAAATATAACTTTTTTTGTGTTTTTGTTTTTTTTGTTTTTGTTTATTAATATATAGGGAAACAATATTCCAGCTACAAGATTTTCCTTTTGGAGTAGAACGTGTAAAATTTAAATCTTTTTATTATGAACAATGGATATTTTCTGATATCATAGATATGTGGTGCATTTTGCTCAATTATAGAGAATGCAAACTATCTAGTAATGCTCCAAAAAGATTATTCTGTAACACACAAGTTACGGTACGATTTTTTATTTTTATTTTTTTCCACGTATCATAGATAAGTGAATTTTAATATATATATTTTTTACATCCTATTTCTTTGAATATTGAAAATACATCAAAAGATAATAGATATGAATCTTTTCAAGAAAATTTGTATTTAGCTGGATGCGTTGAAGATGATTCTTTATCAAATTTGTTAAACGTTGATTTGGTAAGTTATTTAGATTTTTTTTTTGTGCAGCAAATTTGTTAAATCAAATAACTGTTTATCTACAATATATATTTTAAATGACTTATATTTTCAATATCAATGTAGGTGTTTTTCAATATACTTCGAGAATCTCATTACTACATCATTTGTTTCAATCTAAAGAATGAGAAGATTGAGATAATCGATAATAGAATAACAGATACAGAAACTTGTGAAGGTTCCAAACTTTCTGAATTAGAGCTTATAAAGAAATTATATGGAACTCTACCGACGGTTCTTGTAAGTAATCATATTTAGCTTGCATTACTTTAACCTTTTAATTTTACATTGCTGATAGCTACAAATGTCAAACTTGATTAGACTTTGAATTGCAAAAGTAATGCAAATGTCAACTTTGGAAATTTATGTAATACTTGATAGTCTATAGATGATAGCTGAAAATGCCAAACTTTGAAAAACTTTACTTAGATCCTTTGGTAATTTAAAGTACTGCAAGTGCCCAAGTTTCTTAGGTTTTGGTGGATATATTGTCACATAAAGCTGCTACAGGGGGTACGAAATTTCCTTGCATATTAAGCTTAGTTGAGCTATATTTTACTTTAATATAAGTATTGTTAATCTGTCTTAAAGTTTTATTGCTTATTTCATAAACTAACTGACAAAACCAATTTTAAAACATTTTCAACATCATTTGATCTCTTCATAAGTGCAGTATATATATGTCAGAATCTACTTGTTATGTTCTGTCATTGAGTCTTTGCAGATTATAGAATGAATGAGTTTGTCATCAATACTTTTCTTTTAATATTTATTTATATTCATGTATTTATTTTTTCAGACAAACTTCTTCTGCGAGTATTTGAAAATAAAGAAACATCCAAAAGATCGATATATGAAGTTCTGTAAACCAAGTATTCTGAAAATGCCATGGAGAACAAGACAAAATTCAAATGATTGTGCAATTTTCGCCATGAGACATATTGAGACATACTATGGTCAAAGAATTGAAGAATGGAAGTCTGGATTTAAAAATGAAAGTCCAGAACAGCAAGGTCAAATCAAAACTTTGAGAAAAAAATATGCTGCTAAAATGCTTCTTTCTGATAATAATATTCATAGAAAAAAAAATAATTTCTGAATCGATTGAATTTTTAAATCTTTCTGCAGAAGAAAAACAAGTTCGCCTAAAGATAAAATCAGAAAAGTTCATGAAAATGAGATTTTCTACTTTTTGGAAAAATAGAAAAAACAGCTGTAAAAGAATATATCTTTGATTCATTGTAACTGTAATAAACAGAGATGTATACATTTGTTGATATTCATTAGAAATATTTCTTTTTTATTTACTTAATTTTTGGTATTGGTTATTCTTAATTTTTGGTTTGAATAGGATGGTTCCAAAGACTTATGAGGATTAACTATCTTCTCATATTTCCTTAGTAATCTGTAAGCTAAATCAGTTTAGGACCATACTCTTATAATATTAATAGAGCAACTGATTGGGTTTGTCAAGAAGCAATTATTTTGACTTGACAAATTTTTTGAATACATCAGTATTTGAACTTTTCATATGTGAATATATTACACCTTGGATTTGTACTGCTAGTGTACTGATTGATCGTTCTGCTGCTAGTTTATTTGATCGTGCTGCTAGTATATTGGTTCCTACTACTAGTATTTGTTACTACTGCTAGATTGTGTTTCAACGGTAAAGCCGCCTTCTTAACATAACGAATATAAATTCAAACAGAATCACCAAAAACAAAACAACTACGTAATAAAAATAAATAAAATACCAATTCAAACAAACTAAACATTAAAGCAGCTATCATTGGATTTAAACTTTTTCTAAACCATAATTGGATGTTCCATTTGGATGTTCATTTGCTTTTCTTGGTCGAAACATTCTTTGTCTTTTCATTGGCCTTGATATGTCTGAATCTAACTCTGTTATTTGATTAACAGATTCTTTTACACCTTCATTTGCAACATAATATTTGAAAGCCTTATTTGAATCATCCTGAAAAAAAAAAAAAAAAAAAAAAAAAAAAAAAAAAAAACCTTAAAAAAAAAACCTTAAAAAAATAGATAAATTTTTAAAAAATGAATATCATAAGTTTAGAAAAACAAACCATTTAAGGAGCTTTAATTTTCTTATAAGTATGCGATCTTTCATAACTTTTCAGACCCTTCTTTCCTTTAATATTTGCATTGACTGGTCCTTTATCTTCAATGTATTGAATATAACAAAGATATTTAAAACTTAATTTAAAAAAAGTAAAATGTATTATACACATAAAAAGTTATATTAATCATAACCTTCGTTTAAGAGTCTGTCTACTTTTTGAACCTCATAAAGCAAATCAGAAGTCCAGTATTCAATAGCAGGAACATCTGACCTTTTTATCTTTTGTTGTTTGTAGATTGATTCAGCATACAACAACTGTAAAAAAGAAAAAAAATATACATAAAAATATAAACAAATAGAATGTAAAAATAAAAAGAAAATTAAAATCATACCGATAGAAAAGTAGTAGGTCCACAATAATAGTTTGCATCAGTCGTGTCATATTTGTTCCATTTTTTTTACTATCTTTCAAACAATCTAAAAGATATGAACACCAATCCAATTCTATGATATCAACATCAGAATCTAGATGAGTGACAGTATCTTTTGGCAAGCTACACTCCCAGGTAAAAAAAGACAGCTCGAAAGGACAACAAGAAAGTTTAACACAAACATTCGATCAGTGTTACCATTATCCAAAATATTATTAACAACTTCTGTAACACGAATATTTGTATCTTTCGAATATTTAAATCGATGAAACTGGTTTCTCCAAGAGAATATAGTTGGGTTGGTTGTTCGTACTCTTTTAATAGAATTTATTTTTTTCTTGCCCATTGGAAATCCCATAATTGCATTAACTGTCTCTCTTTTGATTTCAATGTTTTCACACATCAAGTTCAAAGTCATACTATCTTCATCAAAGCAATCAACAACTTTAAATCCAAGCCTTGAAGGTATAACACAAATCTTCATTCCAAGCAAAGAACTAAATCCCATTTCTGAGACAACATTAGGTTGCTGCACTGACATATTAGAAAGAAGATAAAAAAGTTGACTTGGAGATCCCCTAGTTCTGATTGTTAGTATACTTTCATTGTAAACACAAACATGATCTTCAACATCAATATCACTAGAAATTGATGTTACTTTATTTATAATCTTTGATGATGTTCTCCTTGAATTAATATGAATTTTTTCTTTCTGAAGACTCAACCTTTCAGATCTTCTAACTACTTATTTCATCTTTAAAATAGCTGAATCTGTTTTGTCTTTAAAATAGTTGAATTGACTATGTTTCTCATTATTTGAATTCTTTTCCTTGTCATTCTGTCTTCATATTTTTTGAATTCACATATATTATCAGCTGCAAAAATGAAAATTAAATTAAAAATATTATCAAAAATAACAATCCTCATATCAGAATAACAAACTATCAAAAATAACAATACAACTCCTCATATCAGATTAACAGAAATGACATATAAAATCAACTTCAACAATCTTCATATCAGAATAACAAACTTAATATCAGAATAACTATCATACTAACTATAAGAAAAATCAAACTGTAATTATCTTCATACTTAGAATAAGAATATTAATATCAGAATAACAACAACAGAATAAAAAAATCATGCTAAATTATAGTAATATTTTGTGTTAAAATATATAACATTAAAGATATTTATATGTGTGCAATGTAATAATTGCTCTTTTAATCTATAAAACAGAAGTGTCATAGAAGGCTACTTATTAGTCTTTTGGTTTTCCTGATAATGATTATAAAAACTGCAACTGCAAAACAGTTACCACTGAATCATATTCAACTCAAATACCTGTAATCTTTGTAGAATATTTGAACAATACAAAAATCATGTTTGCTTCAAACAAAAGATCAAGAAACGAATGCGATTTTGAAGAAGAACAAAACAGAAACGACAGCAAGTATAACATGATTTTTTGAATCGATTTTTCTATTACTCTTATTTTTATTCATTATATGAAAACTAACTGCTTTGTTTTTATTGTTTCAGAAAACAATGCATTCAAGAACAAAAGACAGAGAACATGTAACGCCCCGACCCGACAAGGGTAAAGGAATCACAAGTAATGGTGTCATATCAAAGCAAACATAAATATCCAAAAGAAATCTCAACATAAATATTGAAATAATCCAAGTCAAAAGACTTCAATACATAGGTCCCAGCGGAAAAATAAACTCCAAAAGAGAAGTCTAGAATGGCATCATAAGATCAAAGCTAAAATCTCTAAGGTAAGTCCACACAGCACTCATCCCAGCAAATAGGTGCTCTACATTTCCTTCCATAAAGAAGTTCAAACGGTGCCGCCTTAATGCTAGCATGCCAACTGTTGTTATATGCAAACTCTACTAAACATAAATATTCATCCCAACTGCCAGTCCATTCTAAAGCACAAGCCCTTAGCATATCCTCTAAGGTCTGAATAGTCCTCTCTGACTGACCATCTGTTTGAGGATGAAATGCCGTACTAAAGTTGAGTCGAGTACCCCAAGCTTTTTGCAAACCTTTCCAAAAACGAGAAGTAAAACGCGGATATCTGTCGGACACAATAGATGCCGGAGTACCATGAAGTCTAACGATCTCTTGCTGAAAAATCTCCGCCAATTTACCAATACCATAATCCTTTCTGATTGGCAAGAAATGAGCAGATTTGGTTAATCGATCAACAACTACCCAAATCGCATCATGCTTCTTCCGAGTAAGAGGTAGTCCAGTCACAAAATCCATGGATATCTTATCCCACTTCCATGTTGGAATCTCCAATGGCTGTAACAATCCACTAGCCCTTTGATGTTCAATATTAACCTGCTGACAAATCATACACTTCGACACAAACGTCGCCACATCTTGCTTCATGCCGTTCCACCAAAAGTACTGCTTCAAATCCCTATACATCTTGGTAGAACCAGGATGAATAGTGAAAGGAGAACTATGAGCTTCAGTCATAACTTTCTCACGAAGTACCTGATCATTGGGAACACAAAGCCTATCTCCATACCATACAATACCGTCATTATCAACCTTAAACTCAGTCTGTTTACCTTCTTCAACATTTAGCGCCACGGCCCACAGCTCGCCGTCATCTTTCTGAGCTTCTTTAATTTGCAGTATAAGGTTCGACTCCACCTTCATACTAGCCCAATATCCATCAAAACCTCGTACACACAGCTCAACATCCAAACTCTCTAAGTCACGAATAATCCTAGGCTCAATCTTGATACTCGCAAGAATGCCTGATTTCCGGCTAAGTGCGTCCGCAACTACGTTAGCCTTACCTGGATGGTACTGAATGTTGGTGTCATAATCCTTAAGAAGTTCTAACCATCTTCTCTGTCTCATGTTAAGTTCCTTCTGAGTGAAAATATACTTGAGACTCTTATGATCAGTGAATATATCACACGTCTCTCCATACAAGTAATGTCTCCAGATCTTCAACGCGAACACCACTGCAGCTAACTCAAGATCATGAGTTGGGTAATTCTCCTCATAAGGTTTTAGCTGCCTCGAATCATAAGCTATTACCTTTCCATGTTGCATCAAAACACATCCTAATCCTTTCTTAGATGCATCACTGTAGATTTGAAATCCTCCAAAACCCGTTGGAAGAGTCAAAATAGGAGCTGACACCAATCTCCGTTTCAACTCTTCAAAACTCTTCTCTCGTTCATCCGTCCATACAAACTTTTCACCTTTCCTCATCAGTTGGGTTAGGGGTAGAGCTAAGCGAGAGAAACCTTCAACAAAACATCTATAGTAACCAGCAAGTCCAAGAAAACTCCTGACCTCAGTCACTGTCGTAGGTCTTGGCCATTTTGTGATAGCCTCAACTTTAGACGGATCCATGGTGATACCATCAGCTGATACAATATGACCAAGGAACGCGACTTGTCTTAACCAAAATTCGCACTTCGAAAATTTGGCGTACAACTTCTTCTTCCTCAAAATCTCCAAAACTATACGGAGATGTTCTTCATGCTCTTCTTCAGACTTGGAGTAAACTAAAATGTCGTCGATGAAAACAATAACGAACTTGTCGAGAAACTCATGGAAAACACGATTCATCAGGTCCATAAACACAGCAGGCGCATTGGTCAAACCAAAAGGCATAACGAGAAATTCGTAATGACCATATCTGGTACAAAACGCGGTCTTAGGAACATCTTGCTCCTTCACACGTAACTGATGGTAGCCAGACCTCAAGTCAATCTTCGAAAAGAACTTAGCTCCTTGCAGTTGATCAAACAAATCATCAATACGCGGCAGAGGATAACGGTTACGAATAGTAATACGATTGAGTTCACGGTAGTCGATACATAGGCGCATGCTTCCATCCTTCTTCTTCACAAACAAGACAGGTGCACCCCATGGAGAAACACTGGGGCGAATAAATCCACTTTCTATCATCTCTTGCAGCTGTTCCTTCAACTCCTTCAGTTCTACAGGTGTCATGCGATACGGAGCCTTCGAAATCGGTTCAGCACCAGGAATTAACTCAATGCTAAACTCAACTTCTCTAGCTGGGGGAAGTCCAGGGAGTTCATCGGGAAAAACGTCGGTAAATTCGCAAACAACCGAAAGATTTTCAATGTTAGGACTCTCCAAAGATGTGTCCTTAACAGATGCTAGAAAACCTTGGCACCCATGAGCAATCATGGTTCGTGCCTTCATAGCGGAATGAGTTTAACAGATTTAAGAGGTTGAGAACCATGATAAACGAATTCAGGATGTTTTACGTCTCCAAAGATCACCGTTCTAGCATGGCAGTCAATTGAAGCTCTATGATAAGCCAACCAATCCATGCCTAGAATGATATCAAAGTCGACCATATCGAGAGGATACAGATTTGCAAAGCGAATACGATCATCAAAACGAAGAGGACACTTAACGTATTTATGATCAATGATCATGTGGTTTCTCATAGGCGTAGAAATCGATAAATGATTTGTTAACGGTTTGGGCTTCATATTAAGTTTCTTAGCAAATGTGATAGATATAATGGAGTGCGTGGCACCGATATCAAATAAAACGAAGACAGCATAATCATCAATGAAAAGAGTGCCCGTAATGGTACCTGAAGTGCGCTCCGCCTGGTTACGAGTAGTAGCATAGACACGTCCAGTAGTAGTCAGCGGCTTGATGTAGTTTCCAGGAATCGCCGGGTTCTTCTTAGGACAATCTTTAATCTTGTGAGCAGTGGAACCACAAGCAAAACAACCACCAGTGGCCTTGAAACACTGCCTCGGATGAGCCTTTCCACAAGTAGTACAAATAGGTGGGGGAGGCAAAACCTCAGCTGTCCTCTGTTGACTAGAAGATCCTGAAGCACGACCCTGATTTGCTCCTCGAGCTGACTGATCCTTGTTGTAACGCTGGTTGTTGTTACCTTGGTTCTGACGATCATTTCCATTCTTACCAGCATTTCTATTATCTTGACCCCTCGTCTCAGGGCGCCCAGTGTCAACATTCCTTCCTGACTGACCCCGCTGATCATAACTCCTATCCACTTGATTCCTCGAATCATAACTCCTACCAGAATTTCCCTTATAGTCATTGCCTTGAGTCCTACCTTGAATCCGATCACCATCTCGATTACGCTTGTTGGAACCCGAAACCTCATGAAAGATCTCAATGTTACGAGCTGCGTCATTGCAGGCCGACACATTCTCATACTCAATATTAAGCAGTCGGTCCAACACCCACTTCTTCAGTCCCCACTTGAAGTGCTTAGCTTGACGCCTACCATCTCCAGCAATCGCTCCCACAAAACTCACCAACATCATAAGCCTACTCATGTACTCATTGGAATTCTCATAATCAAACTGGTAGATTGCCTGATAATCCCTCTCATACCTTTGCTGCTCAGCATCAGGGAAGTAACGGTTATAGAAGATAGTCCGAAACTCAGTCCAGGTACAAGTCACAGCAAAAGCGTCTCCTCCTCTTGCTTGTTTGAGTGCCTTCCACCAATTTAAAGCATCACCTTCCAATTTGAACGCAGCCAAACGAGTCTTAAACCCGTCTCCACAACCCAGTACTTCAAACAGCTTCTCAATATGAGTGATCCAGTCCTCGGCCTCAGTAGGAGTAGCAGCAGTGCTAAACGAAAGAGGCTTGAGCTTACCGAAACGCTCGAGCCAAGTATGAATACCAACGGGTTGATTTCCTCCACCACTACCCGAAGCACCATTCTGATTACGAATGTTGTTGATCACCTGTTCCATCATCTCAGGTGTAGTAAGACCAGGGAAAAAAGAGTTGAGAGCATTCGCAATCGCAGCATCCATGTTAGTAGCATCATCATCTCCATCCGCGCTACCGGTAGTACGAGTTCGAACCATCAGAACGATTAGCAAAATGAACAAAGGTGAGATATGAAATGGAAGTACGCAAAAGGAATCCTAAAGTCTACCCAAATCCTCACAGGTCAAATCCTAAGCTCTAAGGTCTCAAAACCTAGGCTCCATATGTCACAGGTCCTGACTACAAGTCGTAAACCTGGGCTCTGATACCATAAATTGTAACGCCCCGACCCGACAAAGGTAAAGGAATCACAAGTAATGGTGTCATATCAAAGCAAACATAAATATCCAAAAGAAATCTCAACATAAATATTGAAATAATCCAAGTCAAATGACTTCAATACATAGGTCCCAGCGGAAAAATAAACTCCAAAAGAGAAGTCTAAAATGGCATCATAAGATCAAAGCTAAAATCTCTAAGGTAAGTCCACACAACACTCATCCCAAAGCAATACCCAGATCCAATGCTTAGATACCTACCGCGGAAGAAAAGAAATGCGGCTGAGCTTCAAAAGCCCAGTGAACAGATATACAAGCAAAACGAATACGAAACAAGAACGAATACGAAATAAAGTGAAAGAAAGATATCAAAATCATAATCATTTCAGTTTATAAATCAGGATATAAGAATAAGTTTTATATCTAACTACCTCGAGCCCAAACACATATGCCATATCATAAACATATTCATAATCACATAAGGCAACATTTGTAGGGGAGACCTACCAGAGTTATGAAGGATGTGCATGCACGCAGCATCAATCATCAAACAACATATAGCGTATAACATATAATATATAACATATAACAGATCTAGGATGCACCCATACGCCCCACAAACATACATTGATAATATAATATAAATTGAGCTCATAGCAAATATCAGATAAGGGACGTGGCAGAACTTCACTCTACTGCCCTAGAGTCATGTCAGAAGTGCATTTACTGACACGGACATGGAACCCCCATGACTAGTTAATAATTGGCTCGGGTGTCAAACTATCTTAGGTCAAATAAGAATGTCATAAACTGACATAGATCATAATTTATCAAACGTTTAATCATGTTTTCAAAATCAAAAGTCTTCATATCATATAGTTCAAAATCAAATGTTTTATGATTCAAAAATCAAAGTTCAGATAAGCAACAGCTCAAATAGACACATTAGGGTTCATAGCAAAGGCTTAGGAAATCCTAATACAAAAAACTAACGAAAAGAAAACGTTATAAGAAACCTTTACTGAAAAGGTCAGAATATCTGTACCTTATTCCAAAGCAAATGATCGAAAAGAAGACACAGGGAAAGCAAAGAATTACTCCTTCTTCACAGAACCTATACACATTAATGGTCGTATATATTATTAATGATTCCATAATCGTTGAAATGATCTTTTAATATTTTAGGGTTTTATAATTAAGTGAGACTTAAATGTTTTATAATTAATATCGTAGATTAGGGTTCATATGTCATTTATTAAAGTTTAGAGTTAAATGTGAAAATAGTTAAAACGTCATAACTCACACATAAAATAACGAATTAGTATATTTAGCTTCAAAACCCTAATCGACTCTTCTTTATATTCTAGGGTTTTCTCATCTTTAATATCTCATTAATATGCATTTACTTACATGTTACGTCTTTAATGACTCGTTACTTAACCTAACACGTCATAAAAATAATCTTTCCTTTTTATGTTTCACCATATACGTTTATGATTTTATGTGACATACTAGTTACATATTACTCGTATTAATTACACGTTTACACTTTTACAAATTCACTTGACTTATAATTACGCACACATATGAGACACGACTCAAAAACCATTAGGGTTTGGCATACCTTATTCGATTACATATCAAACTAGGGTTTTCGTTTACATGACCTTACCTACTTAATGCACTTTCAAAACTTATACATGGTTCGATTCAATCTAGGATTTTCGGCTATTAGGTTTTACGCAAGTCCTAGCTTATCTACGTACTTTACATATTCAAGTTACCATGTTTATAACTTAGCCGAATATATTACAAGTGGTTCGGTTCACATATCATATGGTTCGGTTCTACTTCATTCGACATATACATGACTCAATTCAATTCTACGTATTACGTACATGTTCTTAATAAGGTTTAATTCGTTAGGGTTTGTTCTTGTTTGTATCACACGGCTCGACACAAAAGAAAAGAAACATAACTCGACCAAACGAAACATGATACAATAAACAAACGTAAGGTGTAACAAGGAAGACGAATAAGCATTATACCTTAGCTTTGTTGAAACAAAACTCGCGACCAAGGGAGTTGAGACTCTCGGCCGAATGAAACAAAAAGAAAAGGAGAGGCAAATAAAACTAGGGTTCCAATCTTGTAATTATGTGTTGTATATATAGTGGTAACATTTTAGTTTAGGGCCTTGAGGAGGCCTTGGGTTTTCGGCTTGGTCCAACCGAACACGCAAAAACCCACGCCCATATGGGCTTCTCGGTTTGAGTCCACACGAAGCAAAAACAAACGCCCCATGGGCTCTCTTAGCTCTCGGCTCCTTTGATCCAAACGAACAAACACACTTGGCCCAACATATTAGCGAAACGTTTAATCTTCGTCGTACCAAAATCAATTACGTAATATATTCGTTAAGTTTTATTTATTCGCAAGTTAAGTTTTAAATTCGTTAAATGATATAAATGTATTTTACGTAGTTTATAAATTTCGATTCCAAGGGTATTTTAGTCTTTAATCAGATTTTAGATTTCCAGGTTTTACAGAACAAAACCATCAAAGAAGGTTTGAGGACTGGTTTGAAATTTTAATAATTCAAGAACAAAAGTGTATATTGAGTATGGATTAGGAAAATTTTATTTAAAAAATGAGTGTAAAATTATTCTGATCTTTCAATGTAGAGATTGTTGAAGAAAACAACAACAGTGCTGCGGAAAAATATGTATGGGATCCTGACGATTGGTACTACCCAATCGAAATGGAGATGTATAAAGAAGATGAAAAAAGGGATGAAGCACAAACGGATAGAAATAAACAACTAAAAGATGATCAAACGAAAGAGTTTGCGACAATTCCTAGAGTTTATCTGCTTGAAGAGGGTTCTTCGGATGTCGAAGAAGATTTGGAGAAAGAAGATATTGAAAGTTTCGACTATGATAATTTACATTTAGCATTTCCAACGATGACTTAGATTAAGTTCGTATTAATATCAAATAACAATATTAACTATCAGAATAGCAATGGAAGTAGCCTGTCTACCATAGGTAGATTGGAAATAGTTCTTTCGTCATAACCATCGTCATAACCATAAAAAATAGGCAGATTGGAAATAGTTCAAACTAAAACTGTAAAAATAGTTCTTTCGTCATAACCATCGAAAATTAAATAATTATATATAACAGGTTCGGCTAAAACATACACCAAAACATACCACATAACATATCACATGATGTTCTAAACGTCATATAATGCTAAATCTTTGATTCTATGTTTAATACTAATAGTTCAATAATTTATATGTTTAGTAAAGTAGATACAAACTAAAACTGTAAAAATAGGAGTAACAAATTACCATTTTGATTCTTTGTTGAATCAATCTTTGATTTAACATTATATGCGACAACTTCATGTCTATGATTTAACATTGTGAAATCTGTTTTTATTTTATGATCTTCACTTCTATTATTGGTGGTGTTATATTTGTGCATTTATTGACACGTTTACAAAATTATTTATTGGGTTTAAAAATATTGACATTTGATATCTTTTGGGCTTTAAAAAAAATTTGGGTTTTTTAAAATTTTGCTTTTATAAACTTTGGTTTGGGCTTCCCTTATACTACTCTGTATATAACAATAACGTTTAGATCTGAAAATATACTTTTACCTACCTTCACGGTTCCACATCTAGATCTGAATTATATTTCAAAAAAAGGTAAAAGAAAAAAAAAGTATTTTATTTAATTGCTAAATTTATTTAATTTTATTTTAACACTTATGCATTTTTCTTTGATGCAGATTTAAAATGGAAAAAAAGTGTTCATCCAGTGGAAATGTATTGGCTAATCAATATGAAAGGAAGTGTCGAATTTGTGGGAAAGTTGCAAATCATGATGCAAGACATTGTCCATTGAAAAAAACAAATTAATAATCGCGTGGATTATTGTGTTTTAAGTTTGTGTTTATGATTATTTCCGATCTTAATGTTTGTAATGTAATTTGATGTTTATGTTTGTGTTTCAAGCTTAATGTGATTTGATGTTTATGTTTGTGATTTTATGTTTATGTTTATCTTTCTAAAAAATTTATGCTATTATATAATGTTCTTTTTTGATTTTTTTTTTGATATATTTTGTTTTTTAAAAAAAAAAAAAAAAAAATTAAATTTGAAAAAAAAAAAAAAAAAAAAAAAAAATCTAATCTGTAATTCGCTATAAATTTTTATATTCAAAAAACTAACATTTTGTCTTCTACTGTTAACTTGTTGTAACTCACAAACCAAAAAAAAGCCCTATTTCTTATATTGCGACCAAATTGCGAAACCCAAAAATAACCAATACCAAAACTTTGTGAATCTTCTTCTTTATAACCCCTTGCTAATTCTCATCTTCCTTCCTCATCATCAATTATTGAATATTTGTAAACCTGCTTCATTCAGAATGACGAAAAGAATATTTCATGAAAGTCACAACATGGTTGCTTTACTTAAAAAACCATTACCAGAATCAGAAGCATTTGCTGAGATCATTGATTTTTTAAACACTTGCTCTATAAGGTATGCATTATCAGTAAATCCTACTATATATATATTTCAATCATTAAGCAATTTTGGGCAACTGCTAAGTCGAGAACTATAGATAGGGAAGTACAAATTAGAGCTTTAGTAGATGATGAAGAGATAATTGTCACCGAGTCATCAGTTAGAAGTTCCTTGGAACTAGAAGATAACAATGGTGTCGACTGCCTGCCAAACCCTGCTATTTTCAAAGGTCTTGAAAAAATGGGATATGAGAAGAAAAACGATTCTTTAAAATTTTACAAAAGGCTATTCTCACCTCAATGGAAATTTCTAATCCATACCATCCTGCATTGTATAAGTCCTAAAACAACTGGCTGGAATGAGTTTAGTACAAGTATAGCTTCTGCTATAGTGTGCTTGACTCAGGATAAGATTTTTAAATTTTCTAAGATGATTTTTGATGGTATGATTAAAAATTTGGATGATTCAAGTAAGTGCTTTCTGTATCCCAGGTTTGTTCAAATTTTTGTGAATAAACAACTTTAAAAAAAAAAGGTTCATAAACAAATTTACAAAACTCCCAAGCTCTCAAACAAAGTTTTTACCTTTATGAAAAAAATGGAAAAGGTTTTTCTGGAAGTGTTACACCACTTTTTCAAAACATGATAAACGTTCCACAAACACACGATGAAGCTGATACACACCCTACATCCAAAAAAAGATCTATACACTCAACATCACAACAAAAAAAGATCTATACCCGTAGGAAATCTGAACAAAAGGGTACTAAGCTAAATAAGACTCAACCCAAGGAAACATCTGTTTGTGGAGATGATGGAAACCCCAACAAAATGGCTAATATGGGAGGCTCAGATTCACCTATCAGGGAAAGTAACGCATCTCAAAGTAATGAAGGTAGATATGGAACTAATGAATTGATGGATTTTGCTGTACATAATAACAATTGCACTGATCCACCTGTAGGGCTAGGTAACAAATCCCAAAATTTTGAGGATAGTATAGAACTCATAAAAGAATTGATTGCAAACTCTACAAAATTGACAAAAGATGTTCTTGGACTCCAACAAATCACAACTTCTCAAGATGCAGAGATCAGAAGTTTGAAGCAAAGAGTTAGATATTTGGAAGGTGTAAAGAGATAAAAAAACAACTAGACTGAGGAGGTTTAGGAAAGTTGGTAATGCACAAAGGATAAATTGCACTGATACGAATATCGGTGATGGGGTTGAAACTGAGAAGAATGAATTTGGTAAACAAGTTGTTTTAGAACAAGATAGTCAAGCAGTTGAATGTACAAATGTTTTTGACGAACGTGCTTCTAGTAAAAAAGAAAGTGGTTCTAGTACAAATTTACCTACTTCTGATGTTTCTCTTGATGAACAAAGTTTGAAAGAAACTGACCATACCAAGAAAAATTTAGATACATCTGTTGAAGGAACTGGAAAAGATTTCAATGAAATTAACGAGGTACTGGAGAACATTGGTGAAGATGTTGAGATGTTAGAAACTGCAGATGACGAATGTGCTGCTACTAAAAAAGAAACTGTTGCTATTAGAAATTCACCTACTTCTGATGTTTCTCTTGATGAAAAAATTTTGAAAGACGATGTACAACCAATTGAAGAGGAGCAACGTGAAGATGTTGAGATGTTACAAACTGCAGATGACAAATGTGCTGCTACTAAAAAAGAAAGTGTTGCTAGTAGAAATTCACCTACTGTTGATGTTTCTCTTGATGAACAACCATTTGAAGAAGAGCAAAATGAAGATGATCAGATGTTAGATACTCCACACGATAGTTATGATAAGAATGGAAGAGTTACAGATGATTATGTTTTGGAGACTGCAGAGAGAATGAAAAGAAAGAGGGCCGAAGAAGAACCGGCCAAGGCTGAAGAAGAACATCTAAACAAGGAAACCAACAACTACATTGTCGACAATCGGTCACACAAACCCAACCAATCTTCTGAAGCACCTCAAGACACTTTAAACATAGCAAGATCATATTCTGAGGTTTCTACTGCTGCAGTTGAATGTACAAATGTTTTTGACGAACGTGCTTCTAGTAAAAAAGAAAGTTGTGCTAGTACAAATTTACCTACTGCTGGATCTGTTGCTACTCAAAAGAAACCTACTTCTGATGTTTCTCTTGATGAACAAAGTTTGAAAGAAACTGACCATACCAAGACAAAGTTTGAAGAAACTGGAAAAGATTTCAAAGAAATTGACGATGTACCAGAGAAAATTGGTGAAGATGATGTACAACGAATTGAAGAGGAGCAACGTGAAGATGTTGAGATGTTAGAAACTGAAGATGACAAATGTGCTGCTACTAAAAAGAAAGTGTTGCTAGTAGAAATTCACCTACTGTTGATGTTTCTCTTGACGAACAACCAATTGAAGAAGAGCAAAATGAAGATGATCAGATGTTAGATACTACAGACAATAGTTATGATAAGAATGGAAGAGTTACAGATGATGATGTTTTGGAAACTGCAGAGAGAATGAAAAGAAAGAGGGCCGAAGAAGAACTGGCCAAGGCTAAAGAAGAACTTCTAAACAATGAAACACCTCAAGATACTTTAAACAAAGAAAGATCATATTCTGAGGTTTCTACTGCTGCAGTAAATATTTTTGAGAGTTCTACTTCTAATAAAAAAACTTAATACAGCTGTTTCTACTGTTGTTCTAAAACGAAGAAAAAAATCATGCATCCTTTTCGAATCTCCATATATGAACAAAAGAGTTGAGACTATACCAGAATTCAAATCACATATGGAAAAACTATTCCCGAAAATGATTCTATCCAATACAGAGAAAGATGTTATGTAAGTTCTTAAAACTATTCTTGTAAAAACAAAAAAATTTATTTTTTAATTTTCACATCTAATTCCTATATGCTACCATATAATTTCTATATGTTCCTATACTGGGAGGAGATTTTCAGATATGGGAAAGTAAATGCTCTTTTAAAAATTCATATCAACTGTCTTGCTTCTGAGACAGAGATCGAACGTGAAGTAATCGATAACTTTGTCAGTATCCTAAATTATGAAGAAAAATTAAGAAAGGATACTTTAAAAAGTTTTAGACATTACTTCAAAACAGTGATGATTGTAAGTTAACATTTTAAAATTTTTTATTATTTCATTTATTTATGTATAATTTTTCTTCTATTATACTCAAATATGTTTTTTGTAACTTTCCACTTTGTTTTTGTTTTAATAGCCAAAAGATCTGGATGAATATGAAAGAGATATAGAAGGGCATTCTCAGATGTTTCGAAGCTACGTTGAAGATCAGTTTCAAAATGAAAAAAAAAAAGCTATGTCAATGGAGACAATTGAACTGGTAATATTGTCATTATTTTTTTTAAACAACTTTTTTTTTACTCATCTACTCTATTTCTTATATTACCATAATAATAATCATGTTTATTTAATGTTAATTTCACTTTTAATAGGTCTTCTTTCCAATTCTTGCATATGAGCACTATTATGTAATAGTTTTCAACATTACAAATGGTCATGCTGTAATTTTAGACAACAGTAACTCAGATGCTTCATATGATGGTAAATACAAGCATGTTTTTGATTATGTCGTAAGAATTGGTTTTTTTTTTTTTTTTTTTTTTTTTTTTTATAATTTTTTATTTTTATTTACTTTATTTTTTTCCTGTTCAGTATATTTTTTGTGTTGTTCTCATTAATTTCTTATTTTTACATAAAAGTCTGTTAACATCCTATTTGCTTCATCACAATCCTCCGAAAATTGAACTTTTGCTGGTTTCAAAGGCTGATGTACTTCCATTAAAATGGAGAACTAGGAAAGATAAAGTTAATTGTGGATTATATACAATGATTCATATGGAACTTTATGAGGATCAAGACAAACAATGGGAAACAGGTCTTTTAAAAGAAAATGACCGAAATCGTCAAATTCAGCTGGATGTGTTGAGAAGTAGGTATATAACAAAGATCTTACTGCATGAGATTAATATGCATAAAGAAAATTTGATAAAATATGCAGACGAGTGGATAGAATCTTCAAACAATTTTGACGAAATTGCAGCGGATGAAAGTACTGCTCATATTTCTACTGCTGATGAAGCAAGTTTGAAGGAGAATGGTCGAAAACAAGTTTCCAGAAAGTTTAGCAGAGACAGAAAGTTTGGTGATAAGCATGACTTTGTAGTAGTGAATAAAATGGGTAAAGAAGTAGTTTTGGAGCACCAGAGTAAAGTAGTTGAATATACACAGCTTGTTGAAGAAAGTGCTGCTGGAGGGCATAAAACTATTGTTAAAGGTATTACTATCCAAGAGCCTTCTTCTACACCTGTTAGGGCTATAGAATCATCATCACAAGATATAAACAAGGGTAAAGGAAAACTTGTTGAAGATACTGATCTTGAGATACCTGAAGAATTAGGTGCTACATTTGAAGAAGATTCTAAATTGGCTCGTGAATTAGGTGCTACATATGAAGCAGAGAATCAAAAGTTTCTTGAAAAACAAAGAAAAAATGCTGAGAAACAAGCTAAAACATTAGCATTAGTAGTTGCTTGGGATGAGGAAAGGGTTAAATGTGATGCACATATGGTGCTTGCTAACAAGCAAACTCAGAAAGACATGCAAATGTACACTATTGAGGAAAAAAATGAATGGTTAAAGAAGTACATGGAAGAAAGAAGGAACTTATATGCTGCTGAGAGACTAAAGAAGAAGAAGCTCAGACCACCTACTGTTAAGCATAGAAGAATGTTTCATGAAACTTATTTAAAGAATATAAAGGGTTACAGAAAGAATCAATTGTCTCATATACCAGATGATGAAGTTGAGAAGATGTATAAGAGAGCTAAGGAAGAAATAGATACAGAGGGACATAAAAAAAAATAGTGGAGGTAGTCGATAAAGAAAGCTCTAGCTCAGGATTGAAAAGAGATGCAAGTGTGTTAAATTCTATTTGTAGGGAAAAAATGAAACCAGATAACTCTTAAGTATTTGTCTTAATATCAGAATGTTTGAAAAGAAAAATATTAATATCAGAGTTATGATGTCTTAATATATTTAAATTACTTAAAAAATTTGATGTAGGATGCTCTATGACGTATAGATATTTATATTGTTTAATATCAGAGTTAGTTTTTTTAATATATGATATTCTGTTAATATCAGAGTTAGGCCTATGACATATACATATTAATATTATCTTAATATCAGAGTTTAGTTGTCTTAATATATGATATTGCCTTAATATCAGAGTTATTAAATTATGTGAAACATAATAATAATGTTTAAATGCTAAATCTTAGTTTTTCAATGTTTAACTTTAATATATGCTTGAATTATAAATTTTAAACCATAAATTCACTCTACTTAAAACATTGGGACCTTAAAACCAAAAGTTTTATTCATAATACGAAATTACATAATACTTCTGGAACAACCAACAAACAAGGAACAAACCAAACTACAAAAGATCATTAAACAAAATATCTAAACAGCCAAACCCCCCATCTTCAAACTTCTCCATCTTCATCTTCTCCATCATACTTCTTCATCTTCTTCATCTTCTCCATCTTCAAACTTCTCCATCTTGGTGATATGCTCCTTTTTTTTATTGACAATTGCACGCATATCAATCAAAATTCCAACAAGCGAATCCAACAATCGACGCTCCATGACTTGAATGTCATTCAGGGACTCATAAATCTTATCCGCAGCTTCTTCTTCATCGAAATTAAGAGACAATACCTCACTCATTGCCTCTGTACGCTTTTCAACCTTAGTAACCAACTCAGTTCTACGCTCGCCAAGCCACATAATAATCCCTTCTTCATCTGTAACTTCTTGATTAAATAAACACTTGAACAAGTTGTGTAGTTGATTAGTTCCAAAAACGTTTTTGAGTTCATTGATAATTGGAGTTTGAGACATTTTGAGGATGATTAGGGTTAGAGCAGAGATGGTATCTTATTGCAACTGAATAGACTTATTTATATTGTAACTGAATAGACTTTTTATTGCAAATAAACCCTCCAACTTTAAAAATGCGTTAAATTTTCAATTAAAGTTTTCGAAAATAACAAAAGCATCCCTCAAAATTAAGTATCAGAGTAAGTTAATAATATCATAGTAGTAATTAAGTAAGTTAATAATATCGCAGTAATAGATTAAATTTTATGTTACATACTTTATGTTTTTAATAAAATTGAAAAAAAAAAAAAAAAAAAAAAAAAAAAAAAAACATCTAGCTTATCACTACAATTATTATTGACATAATATCATAGTAATAATTAAGTAAGTTAATAATATGATTGTAATAATATATTGACATAATAAATGTTAAATTTTAAACTTAAATTTGTTAAAAAATTTTAGTAGTTATATATTAATTTAAAAATAATAAGTGTTATATTTAATTTTCTAAATAACTATATGTATGAAATATGATAATTATATTCATTTGTGTCTTGTGTATTGTCAAAAGCAACTTTAAACATTATCACAAAATAAAGTGGTATTTTACGTCTCGAGGAATCTTTAACAACTATAAATAGTACTCCGTATCTGACAAATATCTCTATTGAAAATTACTTAATAAACAGATACTCGAATATATATACGTCATAAGCAAACTGACTCTGATATTAAGGAAATATTAATAAGTATACGTCATAAAAACATACAAACTATTAAATTTTATTTTGTTTGTATGCGCTTCTTCTTTTAGTGACATATGGTTATAATGACATTAAAAAAAAAAAAAAAAAAAAAAAAAAAAAAAAACATTAATGACAATCGATAAGAAAGGATGGGAATAAAATAGAAATTTGAGTTAATGACACTTTTTGTGAAAAGTATGTGTTACGAAAGACAAAAACTTGATAATTACATTCATTTGTGTATTATACTTAGAGTAAACACAACTTTTAATATATGATATTGCTCTTTAATATCATTATGATATTAAAGAGGAATATCATATACTAAAACAACTAACTGTGATATTAATACAAATATCATATATTAAAAAATGTCAAATATATATATATATATATATATATATATATATATATATATATATATATATATATTAAAGAAACAAAAAATCAGACACTCTTATATTAAAGAAAATATCATATATTAACAAACATATCATATATTTAAAAAAATGTTATATATTATGACAACTAACTATGATATTAATATTTTCTTTAAAACACTCTGATATTAAAAAAAAAATTATGTATGTTAACTTACGTAATATTCTAACATACAATTAAAATAATTACACTGATATTATTATGATATTAGTTTTTCTTATGATATTTTTATTGGTATAATTTAACTTTATATTTCAATATATTTAAGTGATGGTGATTTGATAAATCATAACTAGCTCAAACGACCCATTTCAATTGATAAATCTAACATACAATTAAAATAATTACACTGATATTATTATGATATTAGTTTTTCTTATGATATTTTTATTGGTATAATTTAACTTTATATTTCAATATATTTAAATGATGGTGATTTGATAAATCATAACTAGCTCAAACGACCCATTTCATTCATTAACCAAAAAATATTATTCTTATGAAATTATTGTGATATACCCAATCACATATTTTTACAAATTTTAAAATATTATTATTAAGTAATTATTGTGATATTCACAATCACGCCCAATACAACGGTTGGGAACCAAATAAAAAATTCCCACGCCGATATGCAGTTCAACCGACTTTTAAAACGTTTACTTTCCCCACTTTATTAACTTGACCGTTGCATTTAAAAAAAAAAAAAAAAAAAAAAAAAAAAAAAAAAAAAAAAAAACTTTTATTTTTAAAAACTTCACCACTATATAAATACTAACTCAAACACATTTCTAAAACACACAAAATTCAATCAAACATTCTAACCAAATACCCACAAAGATTTATTATGGCTTGCTGTCTCCCCCATTCCGCTGAAGATATGAAAATGTACGTTAACAAACAATGCGAAGAAGATGATGTTGCTAGAAAAAATGCTATTATAGACGTTATCCATATGTTTGAGCAGGCAAGAGCAGAGAAGCAACAAATGAGAGAAAACTATAAGAGTTGCAACGACATTACGCCTAAACAAAAATCTGTGATTGACAAATTTTTAAAAGATCAAGGCCGCAAAGATAGTGTAGGTACATCAACTTCGACGGCTCGTATTTTTTGGCTGATTATCGGACTACCTCTGACTCTTCAGATTAGATTTATGATTTATGTATTTCGTATGGTTTTTTTTGTTTAAAATGTAAAAAAAAAAAAAGAAAAAAAAAAAAAAAAAAAAAGAGAAAAAATTATTTTAATGAATTAAATTCATCAACTGACTCTACTTTTCAACATTAGTTTACTCTTAAAAATAATAATAATAAAATATATAATGTTTTTTCTATTTTTTATTACCCATTTCATAATTTTCTATGTATATCAAAAGAAATTATCAAAAGAAACTGTGATTTGTCAAATCATCACTACATCGAGCTACAAAAAATGTCAGAGAAATTATCTCTGAATAGACGTGAATATTTTTCGTAATTGATCATCATTTCGCATTCCATCTTCTCATTTTGTTTATCAATATAAGATTTGATTTCTACTTTTTATTTGTTAATAATATCTATTCGAAATATTATTACAATAAAATTAAAAAGATATATACTAAATTTTTTGAAACTAGGCTTGATCAATTGTAAATTTACATTAAAATAACATAAGTCAATTAAAATTATTTAGTAAATTAAATATAAACAAAATATACTTATAACAAACATAAATTAAAAAAAGAATATTAATGAAAAACTATATTAAAATTAAATGTAAAACTATGACATAAAGTAATATTTTGAGTCTCGAGGAGGTACTTTTTCAACACTATAATTAATATCTGAGATGTATGTCAGTGTTTTATACATCTATCTTTCAAATATGTATTTCAGATATTAAATTTAATTTTATTTTAGCTCTTATTGAATATTTTTAAATTACTGTGATATTAAAACAATAATATCATAACACGGTACTAAAATAAAAATACAGAAATATTAAATTTAATATCACAGTACATCAAAATTATTCATATAGTGAAAATATTTAAAAATAAATTTTTAAAATTAAACATAATATTTGACAAAACATCATTAATGAAAAGAAATATTAATGAAAAACTATATTAAAATTAAATGTAAAACTTTGACATAAAGTGATATTTTGAGTCTCGAGGAGGCTCTTTTTCATCACTATAATTAAATATCTGACATGTATGTCAGTGTATTATACATCTATCCTTTCAATAGAAAATCAAATATTTTTAATTTACTGTGATATTAAGACAATACTAAATAAAAATAGTGTGATATTAATTTAATACACAAACATATAATGATGGGTTTTTATAACAAGAGTAAATTACTGTGATATTATGTGGTAAGAAATGATTATGTCTTTTGATATTAAATTTAATATAACAGTTTATCAAAATAATTTATATAGTGAAATATTTAAAAAATAAAATTTAAATTAAACATATTTATTAACATAAATACTCCAAAAATCACTGTGATATTAAGACAATAGTATTATAAATTACAAGCGCAATATTTAAATTGTTGAGACAGAAAAAGTGTCAGAGAAAAATTAGTGCTCTAGACGTGAAGATTAAAAAAATTAATTGTCAAATTTCGTTCTAATTTAAAAAAAAAAACTAAATATATAATTAATTGTTTTATAATTATTATTTAACATAAATATACAATTTACATTCTTAAAAATTGATAGCAATATTATTATAATTGTTATTTAATATAAATATACAATTTACAATCTAATAATTGTTATTAAATATAATTATAATTGTTATAATTGTTTCAAATGTAAATTATATGTTTACATTCTTTCAATGATATTAATTTATTATTTATCCTCGAGATGCAAACCATCAATCACATCAAAAAAGTAATTTACTTTTGTTATAAAAACCCATCATTACAACCATATAGATTTTAAACTTTCGTCACAAAGTTAGTTCATCAAAAATAAAAATTATTGAAAAATTATGTATTTGAATTTAAGTTTTTTTTTTTCCCAAATTGTTATTCATGATCCTGGAGTATATGCTATGGTTTTTTATTTGATAAGAAACTTAGATATTTTACCGAAAGTTATATAGATGAAAAAGGGGTGTTTCAAAGTTGTATAACTTCATTTGAAATTCTCTTTTTCGTCTATTGTATGTATTTTAACAGTAGTCACGCAAGACGTACTAAAACTACATGCGGTGAAGGAATTGCATGATCTCATTCAGAAAAATCATTACTGATTCTCTTCTGAATGAAGATATCGATGATAGCCGTCACGTAGAAGAAGCCCCAACTACAATACAAAAAGTTTGGGACACTTGATGAAGATGGCGTTGGTGCGTGATGAAAGTTTAATCATTTTGCCTACCTATGTTTCGCCATGCTCATCACAATAAGCATGAGTAACATATTAGGCATTTCTGAAGAAATATTGGTTGTCGTAGAAACAAGTCGTATATAGGACAACCAATATTGGTTAGCATTTTACTGGTCCGTCCATAAAGTTTGACCACAAAGCAAGAGAAGGACAGTAGATTGCATATAACAGCACAACGTGAGGAAGATACAAATAACATTTTATTGGTATGCCACTTCAGCGCAACATCATACAACTCCCCCAATAACATGCCAAATAACTAAAACACCCTCCCACAAAAATACCACACAAAAAATACATACTCACTCACAATACACAAAAAAAAAGGAAAAAAAATGGCTTAAACAATTGCATTGGCTCAAAAACGTTTGGCTCACGGATAACAAGATGTTCCGGTATGGTTGGCACACGAATGGCACCACATACCTTGTGCTCTTAGAAATAATGTTATTCAAAAGAAATCTTGTAATATATAACTTTGTAATATTAATTATATAGCGGAATCATCATCTATGTATTTAAATTTTTTTTAACCTAGGGTGATTTTTTTTTTCTTTTCTGTAATAACGTTAATCATTTTGAAAAATATAATTAATAAATTATATTAAGAATATCGTTAATTTAATACTTTTTTATCTAGTGTGATATGTATTTTTTAAATATAAAATTTTCTTTGATTTTGATTTTAAATAGAACGTGAAGTTTAATATTTTCTGATATTAAGAAAATTACACATATTAAACATTTTATGATATTACGAAAATATTAAACATATTTCTTTGATGTACTGTGATATTAACACAAATATTATAAACAAATTTCCATTGCAAAATATTTAAGTCGTTGTTTTTCATATACAAAAGATCATAACTTCGTAATATTTAATTATATAGCGGAATCATCATCTATGTATTTTAAAAAAAATTTAATCTGGTGTGATTTTTTTTTCTGTAATAAGTAAATTAAAAGTTATTAGGATATTTAAAAAAATAATAACGTTAATCATGTTGAAAAATATACTTTATAAATTATATTAAGAATATTGTTAATTTAATATTTTTTTTATCTAGTGTGATATGTATTTTTTAAATATAAAATTTTCTTTGATTTTGATTTTGTATCTACGGTGATTTTAGACTTGACATAAAGTAATATTTTGAGTCTCGAGGAAGTAATGTTCATGACTATAAGAGCACTAAGTTAATAAATATCTGACATATATGTCAGAGATATTAAGTTACTACTTTCTCATATCTTTTTTCTATGATATTAAGTTACTTAGATATTAAATTTAATATCACAGTAGATCAAAGTTATTTATATAATAAAAATAAAAAAATAAATTTGTAAATTAAACATATTTATTAAAATAAATATTGAAAAATCACTGTGATATTAACACAAAATATTATAAACAAATTTCCATTGCAAATATTTAAGTCTTTGTTTTTCATAGACAAAATATCATAACCTCGAGACACAAAAAAATGTAAGAGAAAAATATTGTTCAAGACGCAAAATATTAAAAAAATTAAATGTAAAATTTCGTTTATATTCTTTCAAAAGATATTAATATATTATTTTGCCTCGAGATACAAACCATCAATCACATCAAAAAAGTAACTTGCTCTATAAAAACTTAACATTACAACCATATCTATCCTACTCTTCAATAACAAAGTTAGTTCACCAAAAAATAAAAATAAAACAAAAAGTGTTCTTACTGAAAATTATGTATTTGAATTTACTATTTTTTTTCCAATTTGTTATTCATGATCCTGGAGGATATACTATGGTTTTTTATTTGATAAGAAACTTAGATATTTTACCGAAATATAGAAAGCGTCCAAGGCTACAAAGTGAAGATGGCCTTGGTGAAATGTACATTGCAACCAACGACATTGTCAAAGAATCATGGTGACATCGCAACCAATGATAACTTTTGACACTTGATGAAGATGGGCTTGGTGCGTGACGAAATTTTTGTCTCACAAACAAAGTCATACACAACATTTTGTCCCATAAACAAAGTCATACACAACATTGAGATCGTTTGAATCCATTATATAGACGGAAAAAGAGATGCTTTTAACTTTGTAAAATTAATGATATGGCGTAACCATCGGCTATGTGTTTTAATTTTTTTTTTATCTAGTGTGATATTTAATAAAATAATAACATCAATCATGTAAATATTCTCATATCACATATTGAATAAAATTTACTAGAATTAACCTTTTCTAATCAGAATATTGTTAATTTAATATTTTTTAATCTAGTGTGATATCTATTTTTTTTAATTTTTTTTATATCAAGTTGCTTCTTTTATCAATCGTCACATGCACAGTAAACAATTTGCTTATTTTAATTTATGTATAAATAGCTTAATAGATGATATTAAGTATAAATAGCTTAATATCACAGAAAAAATTGTGAAAAAAAACACATAAAACAAAAACACAAAAAAGAAAAAAATAATATTTTTTTATCTACTGTGATATCTATTTTTTTTTATACTCTGATAATTAACTGAAAGTTATTATGATATTTAATGACATAATAACATTTATATAAATTGATTCATATTATTATGTTGTGTGATATTTATAAAATTTATTATTAAATTTTAATGTGTTATTAATTTATGTTATTTTATTATTTCTAATAAGATGCAATTTCATTTTAAAAATAATTAATGAATAGTCGTAATAATAAATTAGGCGGGTCAAGTTACTTCTTTTATCAATCATTACATGCACACTAAACAATTTGCTTATTTTAATTTATGTATAAATAGCTTAATATCACAGCAAAATTTGTGAGAAAAACACATAAAACAAAAACACAAAAAGAAAAAAATGGAAAACAAGAATATCAATAAGAAAAGGAAACAATATAATCGTGAAAAAAAGGAAAATGATGAAAAAAAAGAAGTTAAAAAAGAAATTGAAGTTAAAAAAGAAGAAGAAAATGAAGTTAAAGAAGAGGAAGAGGATGAGGTGTGTTAAAGTATATTGATGAATCTGAAGATGACTATGATTATCAGAAGTCTCCATCATTAAAGAATATGAGAAAGAAGTAGCAAAACTTGAAAAGATGGGTGATCAACGAGAAGAACAAGATAAAGATTCTGAAGATAATTGCAACTCTGATGAAGATTAAATTAGTATATGTTTGTAAACTTTATATTTTGTGTTTTTAACTTTATTTTCTGATGAAAAACGAGTTGAATCAAACTCATATTTTGTGTTAAAATGGTTTAATAAATTAATTTTAAAACAAAAAATCGCATAATTTTTTAATATCACAGTACATAATTTTTTAATATCGCAGTACATAATTTTTTAATATCACAGTATGAATTTCACTTTATAACCTTTAAAAATAAAATACTTAATCAACATTACAACTTAACAAAAATGAAAATAAATAATGAAAAAAATAAAAAGAAATAACATTGATAATATCACAGTACATCAATTTGACTTTATAGATTTAAAAAAAAAATTAATGCAGATTCAAATCTTAACAAAACCGACGCAGACACGATAAGTTAACTTACTCCTTAAAGTTAAATTCTTCAGTACCGTGCTCAACATTAGCATTATTTGATTTCCTTTTAACTTTCTTTCCGTTTCGTTTCGTCTTCTTAATGTCTTTCTTAGCAGTAAGAACTTTCCTATCTGGATTGTTTGGACAATTCCTGTAATCATGATCAGTTAATATGTTACAGATTCTACACTTTCTCAAATTTTTCCCACATTCTTTAGGATCTTTAAATCTGACGTCATTATTAGAAGGTTTATATCTTGCACCAGTAACGCCACCCTTATTTGATCCAATATCAGGAGTGAAAACATCAAGAGCAGCAGGTTTAGGAATACCAATCATAGATGATATACTATCCTCTTTATTTCCTGAAGACTGTGCAACAGTTGATGATTCCAATCCAGATTCATAGATGCTCAATATTTCAAAAAATATACCCAGTTTTTCTTCATCATATCCGCAATGATTGATTATCGAATTCACTTTAGAATAAATTTTAGAAATACAACTACCTGAAGATCCATTTGCTTTAAAAGAAGATCCAAGAAGAGGTAAAACAACAGCTTCTTTTTTCCAACGTCTTAAAAGATATTGTTTTGGAATCTTGTTAATACCATATCCTCTAAGAGTATAAAAAGCATGACGACATAACAGACCACGTCTTTCAAAATGTAGACAAGAACAGTTAACTGAACGAGTTCGTTCATCATACTCAACCTGAAAATAGAAGATCAAAAAATTAACTACAATTTATAGTGAATTTAAAAAAAAAATCACAATACTTATTTATTTAAAAAAGACAATACCTTAAACTCTCCAAACCACTCTTTATCAATGTCTTTTACATAACCCAAATTTTTCATAGACCCAGTACAACTCTCAATAGAAGCAACAATCTCAGCCTGAACCACATAGAATGCTTCAAGAGTGTAAAATTCTGCAGCATGTTGTTCAACTAAATGATTGGTTTTCAATGAAGGTCTATTAATTCTTGAATTATTATCAAGAACACGTTGATTATTCCTTTGTTGATCTAAGGCACTTTCATAACGAAAAAGAAAATGAAATAGAGTAGAACTCCAATTAGAATTATGACCAAAAAAATAGTTTTCACTTTCAGATCGTGAAGTAGTTTTCATCAAACCACTCATTGGGATATCTCTAAAATAAGCAGGGATCCAAAGTTCTTTTATGTTAAACATATCATTCAACCATTTATGCATATCTAAATCAAATTCATCTAATAAAGCTTCCCATTTCTGAACAAAATCAACAGGTTTATCGCTTTCCCTCCATACAAGAGAACATAGACGTTTCTTAAATCCTCCTTCTTCACATATACTAGAACCAATCTATATAAAAAAAAAGAATAATAATAATAATAATAATAATAATAATAATAATAATAATAATAATAATAATAATAATAATAATAATAATAATAATAATAATAACTAAAAAAAATTATATATATAAATACCTTGGTAGGAAGTTTATTCATTATATGCCACATACAAAGCCGGTGTTTAGCAGTTTTAAACATATCTGGTATAGCTATTAACATTGAAGGATCTTGATCTGTTAAAACAAGGTACGGCTCTTTAATATGAGTGTTAAGAAAAGCTTGCAGTAGCCACTTATATGAAACAACATATTCTTTCGAAAGTAAACCACAAGCAAAAGTTACACATTTTTTATGATTATCAACACCCGTAAAAGGCACAAAAACCATATTGTACCTAAAAATATATATATATATATAAAAATTTATATTATATATAAAAATACAAAAAATAAATAAATAAAGAATAAAAGAAAGAAAAATAAAACTTACATATTGGTTTTGTATGTAGCATCAAAAGAAAGAACATCACCAAAAGCTTCCTAATTCCTTTTACTTGTATCATCCGACCAAAACAAACAACTTAACTGACCATCGGTGTTAGTCTTAAACTCGAACGTAAAATTTTCATCTCTTTCTTTCAAAATACTAAACTTGTCAATAATCATTTGAGCATCATATTTACCAATATAGCTATAAATGTCACGACTCATATTCTTAAAATCAATCTTAGTAGCACCAACATTTTCATATCCTCCCAAAAGCTCTGCGATAAAATTGAATGACATACAAGGACCGATGTTTAAGTTCGAAGCCTTAATAGCAAAATACTGATGCGCCAAACTCATAGACCTATGAGACTTTTGCAAATGTCTATCCTCAGCAGTAAAAAAACCATGATTGTGCTCTTCAGCAAAATTTTTAACCCTATACTTTTCACCAGATCTGACAACATAAATTCTAGCTTTGCAATTTGTCCTAAACTCTGATCTTATTCTCTTTACAGACTTAGCATCACAATTATCTTTTAAACTATCAAATTCTTTAACTTTAACTTTCTTGGTACCTTCTTTACTGCAAAGAAATTCCTTATTCATAACAATACCTCCATCGTTAGTTTGATGGCCTCAACGAACAATAAAACCAGCTTCAGCAGCATAATCTTTGTATGCTTTATAAGCTTCTTCAACACTATCAAACAAAGTACCTTCCACTGGTACAAGAGTGTTAACAACTACAGGTTTAATAAGCATTGAAGTTGATGTAAAAAAATCTGGTGAATTTACTTCTTCATTCTCTTCAACATTAACATCAGCTGACAAATTTTCATCTTCAACAAACTCATTGCTTGCACAATTTTGTCTCATTGAATCACCTAAAAAAACAAAACATAGCATCTCAATATGACTATCCTTGAAAGATATATTAATAGCATCTCAGAAAGTGCTACTACTGCTGCAACAAATTACTACTGCTGCGTCAACTACCTTGAACAACTATTTAGATAAATATCACAATAACTATCATTCAATGATATTAACAGTTTTAATATCAAAAGTAACTATCATTCAACAACTATTTTCTTACCTATCACAAGAACTATACTTGAATGATATACACAGCTTTAATATCAGAATATCTTTTTCGCAAAAGCTTTAATATCACAATAACTATCATATTAAAATCATTAAACATCACAAATAAAATAAACTTGAACAAAATGTTTTATTAAAATAATATTCCAGTTTTAAATATCAGAATAACTATCTTAGAAAACAAGTGTTACTCCAAAAAAAAAAACATTACTCCTACTCAACAAATGTTACTACTGCTGTTAATACTAATTAAACAATATTAACAATACGAAATACATAAATCATAAATCCTAGTCTTCCTAAAGGAGACCGATAACCGGCATATTCCTCAATGCGAGCCAAAATCTTCCTAGTCTAGCAGACGAACTTGATGCAGCTACACCATCAGTTTTGTTCTCCCGATAGCCCCAACTGATTTTGGTATTGATGTTGTTCTGTACTTGTCAAACACACACCCACAAAATATCAGAAATATTGTCATCTTTGTTGTCTTCATCCATCAAAATCTTTTAAATCACGGATTTTCGTTCAAGCGTAATATCATTGCAAATCGTGTAGCCTGCTCAAACAAATTGATAACGTCTATAATAGCGTTTTTTCGAGCCACATCATCTTCTTCGCATTGTTTTTTAACGTACATTTGCATATCTTCAACGGAATGGGGGGGACAACAAGCCATAAATAATTTTGTGCTTGAAATTGTATGTTTGAAATTGTATGTTTAGAAGTATATGACAATAACAAAAAAGATTAATATCACAATAAGTACCCTTATATGATATTACAAATTCAAGTATCAGAATAACTATCCTTATATCAAGAGTATAAAATTCTTGATATAACTATCCTTATATCATATTAACAGATTTAATATCACAATAACTATCATTATATGATATTACCAGATTTAATATCAGAATAACTATCATATAAAGGTTATTGATATCAGATGAACTATCCATATATAAAACGGTTTTAAAACGCATAATAAGAAAAAAAGCTTAATATCAGAATAACTATCAACATATTAACGTTATTAATATGTTGATATCAGAATAACTATCATTATATGATATTACCATATTTAATATCACAATAACTATCATTATATGATATTACCAGATTTAATATCAGAATAACTATCATATAAAGGTTATTGATATCAGAATAACTATCCATATATAAAACGGTTTTAAAACGCATAATAAGAAAAAAAGCTTAATATCACAATAACTATCATATTAACGTTATTAATATCAGAATAACTATACACAACAGAAATAAAGAATTAATATCAGAATAACAGTCATATTAAGGATATTGATAAAAGATACAAAAATAACATTAATATCATAATAACTATCCTCATATCAGCATAACAAACTTAATATCAGAATAACTATCCTAATATCATAATAACAAACTTAATATCAGAATAACTATCATACTAACGATAGAAAAATCAAAGTGTAAATGTACTAATACTCAGAATAACAATAGCAATATCAGAGTAACTATCCTCAAAATCATAATAAAAACCTTAATATCATAATAACTATCATAAAAATACCTTCAACAGCTTTTAATGAAAAATGTACCGATAGATCAGGACCGATACGAGAATACTGATCAGGTAATTCCATTCGATAAAAAATTTAAATAAAAAAAGCTGAGAAAAATAAGGAAATAGAATATTCTAATAAAAATAAAAATATACGGAGAGAAAAAAGTGATGAATTTGGTCAAATCTCAGCCGCTAAATGAAAAAATATCAGCGGATGAGGTACATCCGCACTAAAAAAAATATCCGCACGTGATCCTCACTCTCTATATATATATATATGTATATATATATATATATATATATATATATATATATATATGGTAAAGTTAAAATAAAAAGACAAGTATACGTAAAAAGAATAAAAAGATTTTTATTTTTTTAAAAATTCTTCAAAAATTCCCAAAAAAATCCACAAGATCGGGTATGTTGGTGCATAAAACTTTTGTGAAAACTTTTTTTTATAATTTTGAGTTTTGATACGTTTTTTTTAATGCACAAAAAACGAATTTTGATGCGCAAAAAGTTTTTGATGCACAAAATTTTCAACTTGTTTTAGTTAGATGCGCAATGATATTTTGATGAAAAAAGTCAAAAGAAATTTGGTGCAAAAACCAATTTTTGATGCACAAAAAAATGATTTAATGCGCAAACATATTTTTTCATAAATTTTTTTCGGAAAAAATATCCACTTTTAGAAAAACGTTTTTCACAACTTTTTCATGCACCATCATACCCGATCTTATGGAATTTTTGGGGAATTTTTTGAGAACTTTTTTTGAAAAAGAAATTCTTTTTATCTTTTTACGGATATTTGTCTTTTTATTTGATCTTTATCATATATATATATATATATATATATATATATATATATATATATATATATATATATATATATATATATATATATATATATATATTTTCGTTAATGTGGTGACCAAGCTTAAAGTAAAAACAATAGGAACCAATTACATTTTGCCAAGTGTCCTTTTCATTTAAAAGAAATTGTAAAAAAATATTAATGTATCTAAGGGTATTATAGGTAATTCCCTCCTTCCCAAAATGTAGCTTGTTTCATCTAAATATTAATGACAAAAAGAAATATTTGATATGTACTTCTCTCCTTCCCCAACCATCCTCCATCTCTACCAAAATACTAGTTATGTACTTTTCTCTTTCTGCAACTCCACCATCTTCCCCAAAACCTACATGTTATCCAGCCGTCACAAGTGCATCCTCGTCATCATCATAGCCCCACAAGCTCTTGGTGATGTCGAACTCATTTTCGACGTCAAGATCCGTGGCGCCACAATCTGAAAGTTTCGTTCCGGCATTGGACGCATCATAAAACGCGATTATCGATTTGTTTTTTTTGGTTATTTTTTATATTGTTTTTCCCTTTTAATCTTATTTACAGATTTTGGAAAAGTTCGAAATTATGTGAATCACCAAATTGACGTATATCAATACACAAACTGATGTGCATAAAATATTTTAAAGGTTGTAATTTTCTATGCAGGTTTTACTAATGAAGAAGACGACCAAAAAAGGTGTTGAACTTTCACAAGAGTATTTAAGTACTATGAAATAATAAAAGATGGAGTGAATAGACAGCAGTTGTTGCTGTGATTACCTAAAAGTAGACTCATTTTCTTTTTTTTTTAAAGTTTTTTTTTTCTTTTTTTTTTTATGTAATGTTTTTATTTTTAATGAAATGGTATGTTTTTATTTTAATATTGTATGTGATTTTATGTATTAAAAATATATGAAAAAAAGATAATAGAAATTGGGTAGGATAGGTGACCACTCTCTCCACTTGGGGTAGTGTTAGGGTAGAATTGGGTAGTTTTGAGTTGGAGGGTTTTTATTGAATAGAGGTGATGTAGCAATTCGGGTACTAGGGTACCACTCCCTCTCCCCTTAAAGGCATCATCAGGTTGTGTTTTAGTCGGCGATTAAACCGTACCGACGCCATCGCCGGATTCTTCGTCTCTATTAAATTTTCTATATGGTTGTAACATCGGTTGTGAATGTTTACCAAAAAAAAAGAAAGATGGTGTTGGGTCTAATCATAGGTTTTTAGTTTCGGCAATTGATATTTTTGCCATATTTTTGTCGTATATGTATCATTGTTTATTATGTAGATATCGATATTTGTGTTCTTAGTTATGTGATATTTGTGTTAGTTTTGTGTATAAAAGACATTTATCTGGAAGCTATCAAAAAAATGTTCGCTCTATAAATGGATGAATGTGTAAAATTATATTGTCATTTGAAATGTATCAAGCAATTATATATGTCAATAAAAAGGTGTAGGTAAAAAATTAGTGGATCACTACTAATGTATCAAACTATTAAATGTATCACTAAATTTGTATTAAAAAACTTGACGTGTCACTAGAAATGCATCATAAAATAAAGTGTGTCAAAAAACATAATGCGTCATTAGAAATGTATCATGAAACTATGTGTCACTAAAAATGTGTCAAAAGTATTAGTGTGTCACCGAAAATGTAACTAAAAATTTACTATGTTTCAAGAAACTTCACTAAAAATGTGTCAAAAATATTAATTTGTTACCACAAATATAAACAAAAATTTATTGTGTTTAAAGAAATTTTATATTTTGAGTTTGCGTATAAGAGTTGTAACAATTATGTGATAATATATTAACATTTAGATGTCAATTTTTTATTATAACAATTACTACGTATGTATTAATATATTAACATTTAGAAATCAAGTTTTTATTAATATTGTCAATTGTGTACCAGATATTATGTAATTTCAAAAGATCGGTAAAAAGAAAATAACAAAACTGGTCTAATATTGAAGAGAATGAAAAAATAGATTTGTATGTGATTGTGATAGATATATATAAATATTAAAAAATTGTATGAAGAAACAAAAAAAAAGTGCCTTTGAATGTTAGGCGATGGGGTTGGGTTGTAAAATGGTTTCGAATTGCCATATATTTTGTCTTATTTTACCGTAATGCCATTACAATCATTTTAAAAATCTTTAATCACATGAGGTCATTAATGATACATTCAACGGTCCAGATTGGTTCTTATTGTTTTTATTTTAAAAGTGATCACCACAAGAACGCTTCCATATATATATATATATATGTATATATATGTATGTATATACATATATATATACACATATATACATACATATATATACATATGTATACATATGTGTATATATATATATATATATATATATATATATATATATATATATATATATATATATATATATATATATATATATATATATAGTGTAGCGTTCAATGCAGAACCATATTTTTGTACAGAACTTTACAGAACCATATAAATCAATCTAAGCCATTGGATGAGTTTGATGAATGGCTATAATGAATTGTGCCATTGATGTCATTATTTGAAAGATTAAGGTATCACTTGTAAAAATAAAAGGGTAGTATAGGAAGTTTGCATCTACTATTTTTTAAAACCGTCCTTTGCTTACAGGGATATGGAGAAATCATTTTATGGTATATCACTTCTCCCCCATCTCCTTCTTATTTCCAGATCTACACAAGATTATCATCTAAAATTATTCATTCTCACAGTCACAAAAACCTAGCCGCCTATTTTTTATACCACGACCTCCACCGTTGTCACATTCAAACACGGTTGTTCCTCGAACCTAACTGCGATATCCAATCCTTTGTTAACTTCTTTAACCGATTTAGGGGTTATCTTTAACTGATTTAGAGGGAGGACGACGGCTATAAGATGGTTGTGTGACGGTTTGGATTTTTTTTAGCTTTATCCTTTAAATATGTGTCGAAGGTTGTGTGATGGAGGAGAACCAAGGCGGTTGTGGCTGGATGAGGAGGACAGCAGCGGCGGTTGGATTAGGATGACGGCGGCGGCGGCTGGCGATTGGGTATCCTTTCCAGGTTCTCTTTTTTGTTTCACTAGTTTCCTGTTTGCTATTCTATAGGCTTTTGACTTTTGTTATTGTTCATTTTGTAAAACCTCATAATGTTATTAGGTTTTAATGATCAAAATTCAATTGTTATAGTTATTTAGTTTAAGACATTTATAATCTTTTTATATTTTCTAAACTGTGAAAAATCAATTATCCTCCTAACACATGACTGCAACATTGACTACAAGAATAACTGTTTTGACATCTTTTCTTTGATGCCTAAAAAATTGTTCATAAACAATTTCTATTATAGTATATTAATGATGTATAAAGTTAGAAACAATTAATAAAAGTTTGTGAAAGAAAATGTTGGGATCTGAGATCAAATGTTGAAGTCTTCGATTATTGTACGTGCATATCATGTAGTGAATGTTTGGAATCAAATGATTTGATAGAGGGTACGTATAAACAGAAAATCATTTGATGGTGGCTTCTTTAATTAATCGCAAACGCACTGTCGTCTTTTTTTTTTCATGAAGTGTTATTAGAAAAGGATCTATAGTGTACGTATAAGTTTTCTTGTTAGTGTACACTTACAACAAAGTTCTTTTTTTAGTCTTTGTTTTTGTTTAATGATAGTTGGACCAAATATTTAATTTTTAGTTTTTGTTTCAAAACAGGTATTGTGTTTTTGGTGCTCTAGAAATACGCTTTTGATTGAAACTTATGTGGCCACCGGAAACATACGTGTTTTTCGAAGGCGTGCATCTATATTCTAATGAATTTGATGAGAAAACGCGGCGTGCACATATGTTCTTGGAATGCGTGCACATATGTTCAAAAGAATTGGACGAGAAAGTGAAGAGTGCACACATGTTTCTAAACGGCGTGCACATTTATATTTAACAAGATTCTTGTACATGAATTGTATTTTATTTAATATTAATTTTTGAGTATACTATATGTGTTCTTGGTTTGTTATAAATTGTTAGAGGCTACATGTGCATTTTTATGCTTTTGTTTATAAATTTCGATAATCAAATAATGTACACTTAAAACATATATGCAATTACCATTTTAAGCAAATAAATTTGACGTCTAAATGCAAGAAACACATGTAAATTTACTATGAAAAAAACACATACACTTGATTTTTCTAAAAAACATGTTTGTTGAAAAAAAAAACATATATGCACTTGAGATTTTTTTTAAAACATGCATGCTGTAAAAATCAAAAACTTAAAAAAAAAAAAAAAAAATTCAAAAATTAAGGATTAAAAAAACGTTTTTAATAAAAAAAAATCAAAAAGAAGGTAAATATAAGTTTTACTATTATACCCTTTTTATTTAAATAAAAATATTTAATAATACTAAATTTTTATTGGTCTAAAGTGGTTCTGTAAAGTTCTGTACAAAATAATGGTTCTGCATTGAACGTGACCCTATATATATATATATATATATATATATATATATATATATATATATATATATATATATATATATATATATATATATATATATATGAGGATAGTGAATATGGGGTTGTCTCACATGTAAGCTTACATGCGAAACCATAAAAAATTACGTCGTTTTAACAAGAAAAACATCAAATCTACCTTATTTGTATCATGTCTTTCACAATATTAATGTTTTCTATTAATTTCATCACAACATCACTTAAGTTGAGTTCACGTTGATACATGCATTGCTACATCATATTGTTAGGTAATTTCATTAACTAACAAATTAGCTATAGATTCAACAATGGTTTGAATTAATTCACCATTAAAATGCGTTTCACTATGCATATATTAGTTCCACTACTCAAATTTTGAAAAAATATTATCCAAAATGACGTATTTCTTAAGGATTTTTGATGGTTTCGCATGTAAACTTAGATGTGAGACAACCCCATATTCACTATCCTCTCTCTCTCTCTCTCTCTCTCTCTCTCTCTATATATATATATATATATATATATATATATATATATATATATATATATATATATATATAACGTTTTTTTTAAAAAAAATCAAAATTAAAATAAAAAAGTATTTTACCATTATACCCTTTTGAATTATATAATAAAATTTAATATCTAAAAAAATCTGATTGGTTGATGCTGGTTCTCGCAGTTCTCGCAATTTATTTGGTTCTGACAATAACCTCACCCTATATATATATATATATATATATATATATATATATATATATATATATATATATATATATATATAGGGAAGGGATCGGGTGTGTTCCAGCTTTTATGTATGGATGGTACGGATGAATATCAGCCGCACGATCAAGTGTCCATCTGATCTACGTTAAAAAAAATGCGGTGGCATTTTCGTAATTAATCTATACTATTATAATATCAGTGTAGATCTGAATAACAAAACATATAAAAACATAAACTAAAAAAAATCTAAAAACAATGATTTCATCAAGTTTAAGATTTGCAGAACTGAACGAAGGTAAGTTTCTTAATTTCGAATTTAAGAATTTTTTTATGATAGTTAGTCTAATATTAGGGATATCTGATGATAGATAATCTAATATTAAGAATATTGCTATTCTGATATAATTCAAACTGAAGATAGCTATTCTGATATTAACATAATTAATTTTTTTCTTAAGATACTTATTCTAATATTAATTTTAACTGAAAATTTCTAATATGATATTAAGATATTTCCATTCTTATTAACATTTTTATTAAATGAATATAGCTAATGTAACATTAACACAACAAAAAATTCTTAAAAGTTTTATTCAGATATTAATTGTAACTTAAGATTTCCAATATGATATTAAGATATTTTCATTTTCGTTTTTATTTTTATTCTGATATTAACGGTATCTGATGAGAGCTAATCTGATATTAACGAATTTCCTTTTTCTTAACATTGCCGTTTTCATTGTCATTCTGATAATAAGTATAAGAAAATTCTTTTTTTCTTTATGTGCTTATTCTGATATTCATTGTAAACTCAAGATTGGTTATATCATATTAAGATCTTTAATTTTTTTCATTATAATGTTTATTCTGATATTAATGGCGTTTGATGATACCTATTCTGATATTAACGAACTTTCGATTTTCTAATCATTGTTATTCTGTTAATAATTATAAACTGAAAAACGGCATATTATAATAATTGATCTTAATCAATTATTAAGAAATTTCTTTCATTTTTATAAATTGTCTCTGAAAATTATAATCATAGGTAATCTGATATCAATAAATTTTCTTTAAAATCAAGTTCATATTACTTACTTAATAAATTTGATAAATATAACAACTTGTAAATTTCCCTACCGATTTTTCGCGACTATATTTTTTTTTTCTCTTTTTTCGTTTCTTTCTTTTCTTACGTTTCGATCTATAATCACGACCAGTTACGGCTAAAATATAAAAACAAACTATCAATACCAACGACATTATTTTTATATCAGTTTTTCGATGACGCTTTCAAAAATATAATTTTTATATTTTTCGGACACCCGGAGAGTACGTTTATGCGGAGACCCGACAACATACGCAGTACAACTTATACAGTATTAATAACAAAAACAAAATAAATAAAACTACCCTTATCCCCACCTCCCCTCTTTCTTCTCTGCATCCCACGTCCCACAACCTGCAAACCCTCCCTCCATTTTTGACTCCCTCTCTTCCCCACTCCTCTGCGCACGCTGCCCGTCCCCCTCCAAAAATAGCTGACCCTCCAAACTCCTTTCCTTACATCAAAGTTAACCTTAAACCATTCTTGAAACCATCCTTGGCTTATCCCATGAAGGAGACGACAAAACTAAGGTCCTCTTTGTCTCCTTTGGACCACGACATAAAGATAACAACAAGAAAGCCACGTGAAGGCATGTGCTTGGTGGGGAAGATTACTCAAAGAGGACCCTTATCATCTTGAAGACCAAGAAAGAAGTGAGCAAGACTTCCTAGATGTATATCTATAAATAGGTTCGAGTTTTACCACAGATTCATTCATCTCACCAACAATTCGAAATTAGGGTTTCATCAAATCAAAGGGGTTTTCAAAATTGGGTTAGGGGTTTTGTTATTGGATGCTTAAGAAAGGTTTCCCAAGTGGTTAATTGTTCGAATTCATCTCGGGTCTCTCCAATTGGAGCTTTTGGTGTTCGGTTCTTTGTCCCATTCGACCCACCCACCTATTGTAAGAACATATTCTTTTGATATTTTTCGTTCTATTGAGATTGTAATTACATTTTTGTAATTCGAATACATATTATTATTATTTTTATTATTACCGATTAATATTAATTAGTTGGGTTAAAAATGGTATTGCTTCATATTGGTATTGATCAAATTGATAAAAGTAGTGATGTGGTTATTGTTGTTGTTCCTGTCGAGAAACAAGAAAAGAAAAACAAATTTTTTTTTAAGCTTGATCTTAAATTTCGGCTTACTATCGTTTTGGCTTATGTTAAAGCTTATTTGCTTATTTTGGTTTCGGCCTACTTTTCAGCCTACACGGCTTATTTGTCTCTCGGCTTATATTGTTTAAGCTTATCCAACTTATTTGGTTTTTACTTAATTTCCAGCTTTTGTTGTTTTCGGCTTAATTTCGGCTTATTTCCTCGCATATACTCTGCTTGTTGCTGTCCATTTCAACTCATATTCATGCCGTATTCCTTGGCCTATTGGTGTTTGTCTTGGCTGTGGTAAGACCACCACATCGAGGGTGTTTGTTTTGCTTGTTTGGTGTCTACCGTGCCATCACAATACCCATAAGGGTGCGATTGGTATCGAGTCATTTCCTTGAGTCGGGTCGTACCCGATTGACACAAGACAAGACTCGGTCTAAAATCTTTATACCTCTTTGACATTAGTACTTAAGTGTAAGTTCGGGTCACTAGCCATGTTGGTCGGCTATTGTTATTATTGTTCGTTGTTCGGTGTACCAAAGAGCCCTCAAAGGTGTTGTTACCCGCGTCTAACTAAAAACCACGAGTGTGTTCGCGTGAGCCTCGTGTGATTATTTTTACTAAATCAAATGAAGTCTAAAATTTTCGATATTTCTTGCATTTTAGTTAAGCCCCTTGCGTCAAAAACAGTTTCACCACAACGTGAAACACGAACTGTAAACAATTTGGGATTTGTGTTGAGTAATTCGATTTGGGCCTCAGCCCACTTCTAGGGTACGTTTGGTTGTATGCATGTACAAGCCCAATAGTTATTTTTTTTTATTTATTTATTCATGTGATTAGTCAAAAACTGTTGGGCCAAAGCCCAATAGTCCAAGAGTCCGTTTGATTATCGAAGCCCACCCGGGGCGCGTAACGTACACTATCTGGAGTTTGTCCCGACATGTTTTGCGACTCGTTTTTCCATCACTCACGACTTGATACAAAAATTTACGACACGCTTTGTACATTAGTCACATTTAAAGAAATAAACGGGTAACTACTATATTGGAAACATTTTGATAAATAAAATCTATGATATAGATTTCACTATCATGAGATATGTATAAACCGAATATTTCAAAACGCGACTATCGACGTTTATGTCAAACCAATTTTCAAATAACAATATGTTTATAATATTTATATATATAAATCTAAATCGTCTCTTTTAACTATAAAAACTTATGCCCTTATAAACATGTATAGACGACCAAGATTTAACGTACATATATGTACTTATTTTTCTTTCTTAACTAGATACATTTTCTAAAACTCATATTAAACTTATAAACTAAGTTATACTTTATTATATTTCCAAACAATCAAAAGATTGACATATATACATTTATATGCACCTTACCTACATATAAATATAAATAACTTTTCTCATCGACAAGCGTCTCATTTTATGTACTATATTTGCCGTAAACTATCATTATCCGTCTATTAGCCGAAATACGTTCATTTCGATATTGTTTTCAAAACAAGTTTTATAAGCCGAAATATACTTTATTATTTTGAAAATGATATTTTTAAACTTAGTAACGACACAACGACAACAACAACACCACATGTAAATTAAATAGAGAAGATAGACTTTATTTAACTTGAAATCGGAAACTGAGATTTACCGCGCTAACTTAGGTTGCGTGTTGGAGCTACTTGCTACTTGATCTCTTGATACTTTATTCACCGAACTGCTGAGGTGAGTTTATAGCCCCACTTTTACTTTTATTACTTGCTTTATAAAACTATGGGGTGAGAAACATGCAAAACTCTTTTCGGACCTGAAACTGAAAACACTATTACGTGAAACAACCTTGAATCCCAACTATGCTACCGTTAGTTCCCTTCGGGGAGGCGCGATTGTTATGAATAGATCTATTGGGGATGACACCCCCGTTCGAGTTTGACCGGATAGGCAAACGTCGAACGTATACCATATCGTACTGATTGAGTGTACTGGAAATACACTTGCTGGGCTTTTATTTATCATGCTTCTAGATGCATGCACACTGTCGTAGTTTCGGTCGCATGAACTTGGTACTAGCGTAATAGCCTTTTTGCATATAGTGTCATTCACGGAGATGCTATATGTGCAACTGTGGTCCAACTTGAAACTTGATTACTTAAACCTATGAACTCACCAACCTTTGTGTTGACATTTTAGCATGTTTTTCTCAGGTTTACTTATTGGCGTGGGCAATGGCAAAGGCATTCGTTGAAGACCGGCATCCGAAGTGTTTCTAAACATTTTAATACAACTTTTAATGGGACAACATATATTTTTATGGGCTTTACTTCCGCACTTTGAAACAATGATGTAAAGCTATTTATTAAATTAATATATCTTTTGAAAATGGAATAGAATTTCCATTCTTTATTACCTTGTGTTGTGTATATTGATTTAGTAGCACCCCATGACCCGAACGCTTCCGCTGTGAAATTTTGGGGGTGTTACAGATTGGTATTCAGAGCCAAGGTTATAGAGAATTAGGTATTTTTGAAAACCTAAACTATAACCAAATTTTCCTAAGAACACTTCAACATCGCCACAGTTGCCAAATGTCTGCCATGCCTTGCCTACTGTTACACGATGTAGTCGTGCTGTGTGTTACTGCTATATATTAGGTTCGTATAAGCTCTCATTTGAATTAAATTAATTATTTCTCAAAGTCATTAAGTTTCTTAATTAACTCACATTTAAACTTTAAGGCTGTTCTTGTTTGATTGGGTTGCGAAGTTTAAATGAGAATAATGTTGATGTAACAAACTTAATGAGATTAAGGAATAATTAATTTAAGGAGAGTGTAGAGTAGACTACGAATGCTTATACTTGTTACATCTCTATGTTAAACTGCGTAACATGCCCACTATTACCATATCGCACTATGCTATGCCTCTAATTGCTTATATGTTATTTCTGTATGTAACATACAACTTGTCAATGCTTCTACGTTATTTCTGTGTGTAACGTACAACTCGTCACTCTATCGACTTCTATGTTATTTCTGTGTGTCACGTACAACTTGTCACTATATCGACTTTTACGTTATTTCTGTGTGTAACGTACAACTTGTCACTGTATCGACCTCTACGTTATTTCTGTGTGTAACGTACAACTCATCACTGCTTCTATGTTATTTCTTTTTGTAACATACAACTACTTGATTCTCGCACACGTATTTAAACCACCTCTGTCACTGGTCACGATCTCTTATTTCACTTTTATGCTTTATCCTTCGTAACCTCATACGACTCTGTTCTTTCTGTTTTGAACTCGCTATCGTACTCTTTTATGAACCCGCGTTGTATTTCGTTTAATGAATCCTTTATCTTTTATTTACTTATTGCCTCATGTTACTAAATTTTCCTTGAACGACTAGCCTCTCTTCCACGTCACGTTTTAAGTATATATACTCACATCTCGTCACCGTATTGACCTCGACGATTCCCGCATCTTAAACCACGAGGACGTGGTTTTTTTAAGGGGTAGGTACTATAACAACTCGTAAATTTCCCTACCGATTTTTCGCGACTATATTTTTTTTTCTCTTTTCTCTTTTCTTTCTTTTCTTACGTTTCGATCTATAATCACGACTAGTTACGGCTAAAATATAAAAACAAACTATCAATACCAACGACATTATTTTTATATCAGTTTTTCGATGACGCTTTCAAAAATATAATTTTTATATTTTTCGGACACCCGGAGAGTACGTTTATGCGGAGACCCGACAACATACGCAGTACAACTTATACAGTATTAATAACAAAAACAAAATAAATAAAACTACCCTTATCCCCACCTCCCCTCTTTCTTCTCTGCATCCCACGTCCCACAACCTGCAAACCGTCCCTCCATTTTCGACTCCCTCTCTTCCCCACTCCTCTGCGCACACTGCCCGTCCCCCTCCAAAAATAGCTGACCCTCCAAACTCCTTTCCTTACATCAAAGTTAACCTTAAACCATTCTTGAAACCATCCTTGGCTTATCCCATGAAGGAGACGACAAAACTAAGGTCCCCTTTGTCTCCTTTGGACCACGACATAAAGATAACAACAAGAAAGCCACGTGAAGGCATGTGCTTGGTGGGGAAGATTACTCAAAGAGGACCCTTATCATCTTGAATACCAAGAAAGAAGTGAGAAAGACTTCATAGATGTATATCTATAAATAGGTTCGAGTTTGTTAGGAATTAGAAATTCCAAGTGTTAAAGAGTCGGTCACCTCAGGTATATGTAATCGTTAGAAAGCTCGTAGTCGTAGTTATTTTAAGTTAAGTAGTATTTAGTTAAGTAACACCGTTGAGGACGGACGTGTCTTTACCCACTGTATGCCTGATCCACAGCCCGATGTGTGGCGATTTATGTAAGGCTATAAATACTCTCTACCTTCCAAGGTAGAGAGTTGGAGCTCATAATAATATCTTTCACTTTCTCTCACTAAGTTCTCTAAACCTCTAACTTTCTCTCTCTAGAATTCCATTTATACGCCACCTTGTGTTATGGTTTGATGTGTATGTGAAAACTTATATCTATCAATTGGTATCAAGAGCCATGGTTAGATCATATCTTGCACATCTTTGGATTTCTAGTGGTTTTTAGGTGGTTTTTGAGTTTGAAAAAGTTTAGTGGTTTGTGCATCATTTGGTTGATTTCTTGTGTTAAAGTTTGAATTTTGTTAGTACTTTTATGTTTAGAATCATCACAAGTGTTTAGGTTTTCATTTGGTAAGCTTGAATCATCTTTGTTGGGTTGTTTTTGGATTGAAAAGTGATGTTTATATGGTTTTTTCTTGCTAGCGACTTAGCTCACGGATTACTTTCTTCGTAGCGACTTGCTTTACAAATTTGTAGCGAGTTACAGTTTTGACCTAGCGAGTTAGATCTAGCGATTTACAGTACAAGTAGTGGACTCTCCACTACGGGTAGCGACTTGGTGGTAGCGACTTGGTCTGTAGCGAGTTGCTCTTTAGCGACTTGTATCTTTAGCGACTTGAGTAGCGAATTGCTGCCAAAATTTTTGGCTAGCGACTTGATTCTTAGCGAGTTACTACTTAGCGACTTGCATTTGTCTAGCGACTTGGGACTCTAGCGACTTAGTGGTGTAGCGAATTAAGTGTTAGCGACTTGGTGCATTATCTTCTAGCGACTTGGGTGATTGTTTACGGTTTTCTCTTGATTTAGTAAAATCCCGTGAAAGAATCTATTTCTCGGTTTAATCATAGAGTTATAAAATCCCGTATTATTTGTTAACATGTCTACCAACGTTCCTACTATCATCTCCATTGTTGCCGAGGATGTTCAAGCAGCTGGGTCAGATACTCGTCCACCCATGCTTGACAGAACTGACTACGATTCTTGGGCTCAACGAATCAGATTGTACTGCCTTAGAAAGGAAAATGGTGTCAACATTCTCAAATCCATTGATGAAGGACCATATCGAGTTGAGACTACTAGAGACATACTTGATACTAATGAAGATGGTACTCCTATTTACGGAATGGACAGACCTAAAATGTATGATGAGCTGGAGGATAAGGAGAAAAAGAGATTCGATGCAGCTATCAGGGCTTCAAACATTGTTCTTCAAGGTCTTCCTAAAGACATCTACAAGCTGATCAATCATAACACCGATGTAAATACGATCTTCTCTCTGGCGAAAAGCGACTAACAATTCTTTAACTCTAAATCCTATTGGTTGATCTTAGTTTATTCTTCTACCTACTGTCCTATTAATTCGTGAGTCAGTGGTGTTTGAATAACTTATATTCTCTTTGTTGGGTTAAGAATTTGTGATTCGTTGTTTTTATTTGCATGTAACCGACCTATATTAAGTGCAATATCTCTTTGTCGCTTAATGCATGATTTTTTGTCTATCTGAGTTTCATTCACTTGATTCATTATGTGAAGACTTTTGTGCTCTTCGATCAAAAACCCTAATTTTTAAATTAGGGTTTTTCTCCTATTTAGTGGATTGTGCACGCTGGTGCTGGACGTTTGCGTTTGTGTGTTGTTGTTGAATTATTACGTTGGCCGTGGGTTTAAGAGAGAATGGAAAAAGGGTTTTTGAATATTACTATGCCGGTTACTGGTTTGGTTGACAATAATTTGGGTGTGGAGCAGATTGCGCAGTCTATTGGTACTATTGGTGGTATGGATTCTGACTGTTTTGCTGCGGCCGACAAAGGTACACCTCTTGTTGGTACTGATGGACAAGTGAAGCCGGTTTCACTTGATTCAAGCCCTAGTCATGATATACCTGCTTCTGATTCGGCCTCTAATTCAAAACAGCCTAATGTGGAGCAGTTGATTGCTAATGCGCATCAGAAATTTAATGCAGCAATGAATAAAATTGACAGTGATATTGCTAAAATGGCTTCATCTTCTGATGTGAACAACTCGAGTGGTATTAATGGTACTAAAGTTTATTCTGCAAATACTCCTCTGTCGAGTTTTGATGTGGCTATGCAATCAAAATTGTATGGTACTAATCATACTGTTACTTCTGATCTTAATGCTTCTACTTCTGGTCTTAATGTGAGTGATAGTATACAAAATGAAGTGAGATCGTTTGCTAATGTGTTAAACTCGGAACGTGTATCTAGGAAAGTTAACTTCCGTTCATTGGTGAATGAGAATCGAATTGATAATCATGATACAGTTCTTCCTAAGGCTGCTATGGAGGGTGTGTTTAACCGTTATGATAATACTCTTGTTGGCTTCTTTGTCGGCAAGAATATTGCATTTCAGTTGGTCAAGAATTATGTCACCAATACATGGGGTAAGTTTGGTTTAATGATGATGGTGTATTTCTCTTTAAATTTGATTCTAAAGAGGGTGTTGAGAATGTTCTTCAACGAGGACCTTGGATAATTCGTAATTCTCCTATCATTCTCACTAAATGGACTCCTGACGTGCTATTGTCCAAAAGTGAGGTTATCAAAGTGCCTGTGTGGATTAAATTGCATAATGTGCCATTACTTGCATATTCGGAAGACGGGTTGAGCCTTATTGCTACTCAGGTGGGTAAGCCGATCATGTTAGATGCATTCACTAGCTCCATGTGCGTTGACTCATGGGGTCGTATTAGTTTTGCTCGTGCTCTTGTTGAGTTATCATCGGAAGCTGATCTTAAACATGTGGTAACTATGGCTATCCCTAAGAAGGATGATAGTGGTTTTACGACGGCTAGTATCAAGGTTGAATATGAATGGAAACCTCCACATTGCATGGAATGTAAAGTGTTTGGGCATGATAATGCTTGTTGTCCTAAGTCTCCTAAGGAACATCATGCTGATGCTCACACCTCGAACTTGGATGTGAATGATGATGGTTTTAAGGTAGTGCAGAATCGGAAAGCCAAACCCCAAGGTCCGAAGTTGTCTAGCGGTATTAATATGGGTAAGGGTCCTAAATTTGCTCCTAGGAAGCAGGTTTATATCCCAAAGAAGAAGACGCCGGACGTTGCTACTGTTAATGCTACAGGTCCTCCTGTTACTACTTCTAACTCTTTTGGGACACTTGAGGTGCATGAGGACACGGGCATTCAAAGTCCTGTGGTTGATTCTAATACTGAGGAGGTTAATGAGGAGGCAATGATTGGAGATTCTACTGGTTGTTCTAAGGAAGCAGATGTGGATAAGGGTCGTACAATGGAGGTTAATGAGGATGTGTTAAATAAAACTGGTTCTACATCACATGTTCTGCTTGTGAGTGATTCAATGGGAACTATGGATGTTGGTTCTACTCCCATAGTTGAGAAAATTGGTAAGATTGAAAAACTACTTATTGCTGGGAAAGCTACTCTTGTGGATGATGATGGTCTACCTATTCCATCTACCTCTTCTACTAAGAGAGCTAACCCTTTTTCTAAAGTGGGAGAGATTGAGGTGTCTGATTCTGAAGATGAGGTTGTTGCTAACCCATTTGATGAGTCTGCTAATATATTTGGTGGTGGCCAAGGGTATGAAGATGAGTATGATGAATATGACTTCGATGACTATGCGAAACAGGTTCGTGATCTTCCTGGGAATTTGGATGCCTTTAATGCCATGTATGGCACAACGTTTCAAGGTCCTAGGAAATAATCTTCTTTCGTTGTGTCATATGTTATCATTTGAGTAGTGTTTTGTTTCTTGTTTAGATAATTGGAAGTATCTTGTTATGTAAGCTCTATGCCTATGTAACGGGCTGATATATGGGATCTCACTCATATACATTGTACTTAAACTTTTATTTGGTTAATATATTTACCAGGGTGCAGGATTACTCCCCTTTACCCAAAAAAATCATAACACCGATGCAAAGGCAGTGTGGGATAATGTTAAGATGCTTCTCTTAGGTTCAGAATTAACTATGTAAGACAGAGAATCCCAACTCTATGACGAATTTGAACACTTCAAGATGAAGCCGGATGAGAATGTCTATGAGTACTATGTGAGATTTCATAAGCTGGTGAATGACATGAGGAACATCAGGATGACTATGCCTAACATTCAGCTAAACACAAAATTTGTGAACAACATGAATCCTGAATGGCACAAGTTTGTCACCGCTGTGAAGCTCACTAAAGGATTGAAGAATACAAACTATGAGCAACTCTATGCCTTCCTCCTTCAGAATGAGAGACATGCTATGTTTGAAAAATTGATTCTCAATCAGTTCAAAACAAACCAGGGAGAGACAAGCTCGTCTAATGATTCAACTGCCTTCTACTCAAACATCGGAATCACAACCAAAGCTTCACAAGTCATACCCTTGGGTAATGGTAATCACAAACTCATTCCTGATCCTATGTTCAAACAAGCTGATGCTGATGCACACGTGGGAAACTTCATTAATCAACTAGCTCTTCTGATTAGCCAAAACATGAATTCTCTCCCACAAACCAACAACAACCTCAGAACAGCATCTAACCCACACAATCAAGCTACTGTTAAAGATGGAAGGATAGTGGTGCAACCAGTTCAGGAAAGACAGTATGATCAGGGAAGGGGTGGAGCTGGTAGAGGTTATGTTGGCAATCAGAATCGAGGAAGGAATGGTAACCAAGGTCAAGCTAAGCCGATCAAATGTTATAACTGTGGTGGTGAGGGACACATTTCAAGAAACTACACATCTCCAAAGCGTCCACAGAATGCTGATCACTTCAGAGATAAGATGCTGCTTGCACAAGCTCAGGACAATGGTGTTGCTTTAGATGAAGAGGAATTGTTGTTTTTAGCTGAGGGTAATGCCAAGACCTATGATGCAGATGTGGATGAGCAGCCTATTCAGGAGATAGGTCACAATCATCAGAATGCCTTTCAAGTCGCTGATTGTGATGCATACGACTCTGATGCGGATGATGGACCTACGGCACACACAATTTTCATGGCTAGCATCTCTCCAATCGTTTCTCCCAAGGTTTCTTCGTCTCCTCTAGCTGGCCCATCCCAAGACAAACTCATCTCAGAGGTATTAAAACTATACGATATTGCTGATGTGCAACAGATGCATGACAAAGTACAATCAACTGAAACTATTGAATCAAATGTTGAAAATATGGGTAATATCGATATTATCCCATATGATCAATACGTGAAACAAAGTGAAAGTGATGGTGTACCAAGTGATGCATCTTCTGCAGTCAACAATGACTATGTTTTTGATGAATACACTGCATGTGCCCCTGATGATTCTGTAATCTCTGAACTAAATGCTTATAAAGAACGCGTTGCTATTTATGAACAACGTGCTAAATTTGAGTTGACCACTCGTGAGCAGGAAATGGATGACCAAGTGCGTACAGTCATTAGAAAAAGTAAGTTTAGAGAAGAAGTATTGAAACAAGAATTAAAATCCTTGCAAGAAAAATTTTCTAAAACAGCTAAGCAAAAACAAGAACTTCAAGAAAATGTGAAAATGCTTAAGCAAGAATTTAATGCAAAGGAATCAAAACTCTTGAGAGATTTTTCTAATCTGAAAACTTTGAAAAACAAACTTGAAAACAAGTTGTACATACAAGGAAATACCATTCAGACTGCTCACATGGTCACTAAACATAGAGTTCTAATCGATAAGCATAGTGTTCCCATTATAGATAAACCCAACCCTGAGTACGGAAAGATAGCAAAAGCAGCTCAAAGTGTGATCTATGATGGCAATGAGATTCTTAAACCTAGACAGAAACCTAGTTGCATTGAGTGCACTGAGGAAGATAAGAAATCAGATGAAGTCACTAGGGATAGGATGAACAAAAAATTAGATGATCCTAAATGCAAAGGGAAAAAAATAATTATCACTCCCCATGACTACAAAAAGGAAAACTGGATTTCCTTGAACATGTTCAAGCCTCAGACATTGTTGACTCCCGAACAAGTTTTCTGGAAAAAGGATTTAGATAAACAGAAAGCTGAAAATATTGTTGAAACAAACCCTCCCCTATGGAAAATGCCTAGAGCGACAGTGTATCCTCCTAATACACCAATGCATCTTGTTCCTAGAACTATTGCCACTAAAAGCAAGACCTTAATTAGCCAATATGTTATATTTCAACTATTTGTTGATTTTGAGAAAACTTGCAAGAAAAGGATCACACCCACAGGTATAACGGAAGGAGAAAGGGGTTTTGAGCAAATGAAAGAATGTTATCTAACTGAGGTCATGCCTTTCTTTAAACTTCTGAAAGATCACTTTGAGAGTCTTAAAAAGGGAATAGAAACTGATATCAAGGGAATGGAAAAGGAATTTGATGCAATGATAGTTGAAGTTAGTGATTATGAGCGTGCACTAAAATATAATGAGATTGAGAGGAAGAACTTGCATACCTTAAATGAGACTCTTATTACTGAATGTGTTGCTCAAGATATTTTTTTCACTGCTTCAAATTGCTCTATTAATGCTTCAAAATTTCATGAACTATCTGTTGCCCTGAAAGTCTCCCATGATCGTGTCATTGAGCTTGAAAAAACTAATTCTAAACTAAACGAGAAAATTGAACTGGATGATCACGACAATTTGGTTAAACATTTTTCTAAACTAGAAGTTGAGCATTTTAATTTACAACTAAAATATCAACATCTCAAAGAAAATGTCAAAACTTCAAATATCAAGACATCTTCAGATGCTCCAGAGTTTGATGCAGTTTTTCAAATTAACAAACTTGATGAACAGATTCAAGCTCAGTGCAACACGATCAGAAAGTTGAAAGCCCAAATCTCTCAATTAAAGGGTCAAATGAACAATATGACAGGCTCCCAAATGCCTCCTCCTTTAAATTCTCAGAATTCTCAAACGTTTCATCTTCAAAACCTAGTAAATGCTTTACAAAAGGAAAATGAAAGTTTTCTAGAAGAAAATGAAAAGGTTAAACGTCATTTCAATGAGTTATTTGAATCAATTAAAGTCACTCGTAACAAAAATAACAAAAAAATAGCTTCATTGCAAAAGGAAATTGAGAATCTGAAGAGTCAGGTAAAAGGGAAAATGCCAATGACCAATGGGGAGAATGTTGTATCAAAGGTTCACTCTTGTAATAAATATGCTTTATCTGTGACATATGTCCCTCCTCATCTAAGGAACAACAAACTTGCCATTCAAACATACTTCTCATCCCTTAAGGATTGCCTAGAATGTCTGCGTGAGATTGTTGAAGAGAATAAGCTAGTGAAACCTCATGATAATGCAATTGGACATGCATGCTTATATGCCAAACGATCTCAAGAAATCTTAGAATGCTTGATCACAATATGCCCAAAGTCATTAGGTGAGAGAGTTAATCCTTTGATTCCATGCTCGATGCCTAATGCTAAGTATGATATGCATTCGATTCCCAATGTTTTGAATGTGAACCGTAGTGCGCCTTTAAGTAGTTCAGATTCCAGATCTGTCAATGCTAAGAAAGAGAACTCAAGTATGCCTTCTAGGAGTACAAACCTCAGTACCTCTAGTTTTAAGAAAGTGAACCTTAGTGCACCTGCATGTAGTTCAGACCCCAGTACATCTAAACAGGTGATGCAAAGAGTAGTTAAACCAACTAATGTTCCCATTCCCTCTACAGGAGTAATCAGTGACAGTAAACGGAGCAGGTCAAAGTCTCAAGACAATACAAGGAATGATAGGACCTCTCAAGCTAAGAATGTGCACTGGAAGAGAGTAGAAGAACAATCTAGGAACTTTAAGCTTGAATTGAATAAAACGAATTGTGTTGATTCTAGTATTAGCCATAGGCGTACTGTAATTAATTCGAATTCCGATACTACTTGCAAACCTTGTACTGATGTCTGCTTGAATTCTGTTTCTAATCATGAATGTGGTGTTAATGTTTTGCCTAATGATGTTACTTGTTCTGTTAATATTGTTAATGCAAAAATTCATGCTAAGAAGGCTAAAAGGCAAAAACGAAAGAAAGTTAGAAAACAGTGGAAACCCACAGGAAGAACATTCAGTAAAATAGGCTTTTATTGGATACCTGTTGGTCATAAGACTAATCAGATAATGCCCACTAGAAAATGGATGCCTACTGGTAGAACTATTCCTTTAAGAAGTAATCACACTGTGAACAGGGCTAATACAGACACTAGTACTGCATCTATTCACAATGATTCCACTGCCTCACTTTCTGATATGAATGCTTCTATTTCTGATGTGGGTGTTCCAAACTTTGCTACTAACCAAATGGAACCCATTCTTGCATGGGGATCCCAATTATCCAGTTATCCATTCTTGTCTGTGTTCAACTGCAGATCGTTCAAATCGTTCTGTGGTACCTGGACTCAGGCTGTTCCAAGCATATGACTGGAGACCGGTCGCGGCTCATGAACTTCGTGAGCAAATTCATCGGGACTGTTAGATTTGGTAATGATCATTTCGGTGCTATTATGGGTTATGGAGATTATGTTGTTGGTGATAGTGTCATCTCTAGAGTTTACTATGTGGAAGGTTTGGGTCATAATCTGTTCTCCGTTGGTCAATTCTGTGATTCTGATCTAGAAGTAGCCTTCAGAAAACATACATGCTTTGTTAGAGATCTTAATGGTAAGGAACTGTTAAAAGGAACTCATGGCTCAAATCTATACACCATCTCTATCGATGACATGATGAGGGCTTCTCCAATCTGCTTGTTATCAAAGGCTTCAAAAACAAAGTCATGGTTATGGCATCGTCGTCTCAATCACTTGAACTTCGGCACCATCAACGATCTTTCCAGAAAGGGCTTAGTTGTAGGTTTACCTAGACTAAAATATGAAAAGGATCATCTTTGTTCAGCATGCCAATTGGGTAAAAGCAAAAAATTTTCCCACAAACCCAAACCTACTAACTCTGTCACAGAAGTTCTTCATATGATTCATATGGATTTATGTGGACCAATGAGGGTGCAGAATATCTTTGGGAAGAAATATGTGTTAGTTGTGGTTGATGATTACTTTAGATTCACCTGGGTCAAGTTCTTAAGGACAAAGGATGAAACTCCTGACATCATCATCAAACTCATTAAACAGCTGCAGGTTCGACTTAACAAAACCGTTAGAATTATCAGAACAGACAATGGAACTGAGTTTGTCAACAAACAACTTAGTGAATTCTATGAAAGCGTTGGAATCAGCCATCAAAGAAGTGTTCCTCGAACTCCTCAACAGAACGGTGTAGTTGAAAGACGAAATTGAACTCTTGTTGAAGCCGCTAGAACAATGCTGATTTACTCGAAGGTTCCAATGTTTCTCTGGGCTGAAGCAATTGCCACTGCATGCTACACACAAAATCGTTCCCTAATTCACACTGTACATGGAAAAACTCCATATGAACTTGTCCACAACAGAAAACCTAATCTCTCTTTCCTTCGTGTGTTTGGTGCATTGTGTTATCCAACCAATGAGGGTCAAGACTTGGGCAAACTTAGAGCTAAAGCTGACATTGGAGTATTTGTAGGATATGCATCAAACAAAAAGGGATACCGAATCTACAACAAAAGAACCCGAAATATCATGGAAACAATTCACGTTACGTTTGATGAGCTGACCGGTCAAATGGCTCCTGGACACTCAAGCTCAGGACCCGCACTTCAAAACAGTCCCATTGGTTCATCCCTTGTTCCAAACTCTTCTCAAGAAACTCCATATGTACCTCCATCTGAAGATGATTTAAAGAAATTGTTTGATCCTATGTTTGATGAACTGTATGATTCAATTACTAATGAGGTGTTGATCCCTTCAATAGAGGTTGCTCATATTCCTGTGAATGAAGTCAATCCTTCAGTCTCAATATCTTTAAGTCAAGAAGCACCTGCTGCTGATCCTTTAGTCTCATCAACAAATCATCATCCTTCAAATGTACATCATGGAAATGTTTCTGGCATCAATGATGAAGTTAATCCCTTTGCTACTCCTGAAGATGCTCCATTTGAAAACATATTTGCTCCTGAATCATCATCAGAACCATCTTCTTCAGGAGACATCGACTCAGCTACTTCAGTCCCTCAACAACTGCCACATGAACACCTCAGAAAATGGACTCACGATCATCCATTAGAAAACATCATTGGAAATCCCTCTCGTCCTGTATCAACCCGGAAACAACTTGCAACCGATGCCTTATGGTGCTTCTTCAACTCCGTACTATCTAAGATCGAACCAAAAGATGTTAAAACCGCCATGAATGAAGATAGCTGGTTCAATGCCATGCAAGATGAAATTCATGAGTTTGATCGACTTGATGTATGGGAGTTAGTACCTGCTCCAGACTGTGCTATGATTATAGCTCTTAAATGGATCTTCAAAGTGAAACTTGATGAGCATGGTGACGTGTTGAAGAACAAGGCTCGATTAGTTGCTAAAGGATACCGTCAAGAGGAGGGTATTGATTTTGAAGAATCCTTTGCTCCTGTTGCTCGAATCGAGGCAATCAGAATCTTTCTGGCTAATGCTGCTAGTAAGAACATGGTAGTCTATCAGATGGATGTGAAGACGGCATTTCTGAACGGAGATCTCAAAGAAGTCGTCTACGTCAGCCAACCTGAAGGATTTGTGAATCAAGAGCATCCTACTCACGTTTATCGTCTGAAGAAGGCTCTTTACGGTTTAAAGCAAGCTCCAAGGGCATGGTATGATACACTGTCAAAGTTTCTTCTATCAACCGGATTCAGCAAAGGAGCAGTTGATCCTACATTATTCACCAGGAAGTCAGGCAAACATTTAACTCATGTTCAAATTTATGTTGATGATATTATTTTTGCCTCGACAGACCCAATGGAATGTGATCGGTTTTCAACTGAAATGAGTTCAAAGTTTCAAATGTCAATGATGGGACAAATGTCATTTTTCTTGGGATTACAAATTTCACAAAGTCCCGGAGGCATTTTCATAAATCAATCTAAATATGCAACAGAGATTTTAAAGAAATTTGGATTTGATTCAAGTGACCCTGTTGACACCCCCATGATTGACCGAACCAAACTAGATGAGGACCACTCAGGGATCATGATTGACCAAACGAAATATCGTAGTATGATTGGGTGCCTGATGTACCTCACTGCTAGTAGACCAGACATCTTGTTCGCTGTATGCATGTGTGCTAGATACCAGGCTAAGCCTACTAAAAAGCACCTTGAAGCAGTTAAACGGGTCTTTCGGTATCTCCAAGGAACCATCAATATGGGTCTTTGGTACCCGAAGGACACCGGTATGTCACTAATGGCCTATGCAGATGCTGATCATGCAGGTTGTCAAGATACACGTCGAAGTACGTCTGGAGGTGCTCAGTTTTTGGGTGATAAGCTTGTGAGCTGGTCTTCAAAGAAGCAAATGAGCACTTCTATTTCCTCTACAGAGGCTGAATACATAGCCATGTCATCCTATTGTGCTCAAATCTTATGGAAGAGATCTCAATTATCTGACTATGGCTTTGTATTCAACAAAATCCCTCTGTACTGTGATAATAAAAGTGCTATTGCTCTCTCATGCAACAATGTTCAACACTCAAGAGCAAAGCATATCGACATTCGACATCATTTCATCAGGGAACAAGTTGAAAAAGGTGTGGTGGAACTTTATTTTGTGAGGTCTGAATACCAGTTAGCTGACATCTTCACCAAAGCTCTTCTAAGAGAACGTTTTGAGTTTATTCTTCCACGTCTTGGCTTAAAAAGCCTTCAACCAGAAACACTCAAACGTCTTCAGGAGGAAGACGTGGAGTAAAGGTCTATCTTCATCTATCTCTTGTAAATATTTATTCGAAAAACAAAATAGAAAATTATAAAACTTTCAAAATCCATAAAAATATATATATATATATATATATATATATATATATATATGAAAAATTCGAAAAATCCTCAAAAAATATTGTCATTTTTGTCATGCTTTTCACGGTTCGACACCATCTACGGTCTTGATGTTGTCATTCAAAGAATGACATGGGACTTTAGATGTTGTTCGAAATTTAAAAAAAAAAAAAAAAAAAAAAAAAAAAAAAAAAAAAAAAAAAAAAAAAAATTAGAGAAAGTGAAAGAAATGGTTTATTGTCATTTTCAGGCAATAACCCGGTTTTTATAAGAAAGAACAGAGCCATGTTTTCAAATTCCATGCTCTGATTCTATAAACATTTATCTGCTGAAAACTAAATGCTTTGAAAAATAACTCGGTCTCTATTTTTGATAATCATCAGGACTTAGTTGTCAAAATCTCTATCTCTCAATCAACAACCTATGTCATTGATTGAGGGGGAGAATGATTTCAATTAAATTAAAAAGTTATTTGGCATTAAATTGTTTTTCAAAAGATGTACATGCATGTCTTATCAATGGAGTTTAAAGTCTTAAAATCCGATCCTTATCAGTTAAATCGCTTTCATAATCAAGTCACAATTCTCCTCAAAAGCTTTCAAAATCAATTTAAATCTATAAGAGATTTCAAATCTCAAATGATTTGATAATTGTGATCGGGGGAGAATGTGTGATTTAAATTGGATTTAAACTGATAATTCGGTAAATGGTTTTATAAGGATGTACATGCTGTCCTTCCCACATGTGTCAAACGATTTCAAATTTTCAATGCACATGTTGAGGGGGAGCATCCATCTTAAACCTATGATTTGAAACGTGATCACTTATCTCATGTGCAGTTTCCCTCTAGTATGTGCAAAACTCTTTTCAAACCTCGAGGCACATATTGAGGGGGAGCAAATTTATGGAAACCTCATCCTTCCCGGAAATGCTCTATCTACTTGATTTGATGAGGGAAGTGATGTTGATATCTTTTAGAAAATGGCAATCAAAGAAGTTAATTCTTTCTCTTGCCTTCGTGTGCAAAACATTTTCAAATACTTGATGCACATGTTGAGGGGGAGTTCTAGTTCTAAAATTATCAAAAACAATTTCAGGTACAAAATTCTTTGATAATGTATCACAAGTATCTGGATTGATTTTCAAATGGTTTTCAATTGGTTCCAATGGCAGATGAACAATACCAAATAGACCGACCAACTTTACTTTATGTACGGTGATATAAGGCTGATAAGGATAGGTATTGGTTCCCATGATCCGCCAGAACCGGAGGGATCTACCCAGGGACAATCCACTAGATAGTGTAGAGTCCTTAGGTATATTGAAAAAAAAGGAGAAAAGTGAGGAATGGGAAGAGTGCAGACTGAGACTGAGCTAGTACTGGAATAAACCCAACAAGGTTCTAGTTATGAAGTCTCGGTAAGCACTGAAGAGGTTGAAGAATTAAAAAGAATTGAATGAGAAAAGGGTGAAAACAAATAGCCCTCCATTTATTCAACCTTAGGGCAGAAACCGGGTTCACTTCATATGCTACTGATGGTAACATCGGTATTGAAGACAAGACGTCATGGACCCAGTGACGCACTGCACTTCAACTTTCCAAACCACTCAAGTTCCTCTTAAAAGGACTTGTTTCATTCTCACGGGGAACCGACATTATCTATCTACTTTCTCTTAGAGATTGTTGATATTGAAGAAGGAGACCCTCTCCCTAGTCTCCGGCACAGGATCCAAATATGCACAAATTGAGTCTAGTGCCACGAGATCATCAATAAATCTCATTAGGACACTTTCAATGAAGACTCTCTGTTTCACACAATGTGGAAAGAGAGATTATATCTTGAGTCCTTCGCATTATCCTTGTGGTATTGCCAGAACATCTGAGTGATGTGTTATCATATTCACAATGAAGATGGAAAGCCTTCTGGAGTCATCATCAAACACGCTCCTGGTAGGTGGCATGTGAGATCTATTATATAGATCAACCATGTGACAACTGAACAGAAACAATGGGGCGATTCAATCTCTTGAATCAATCCTGGTTCAGGTTATGGATTGACGGATACCTTTGAAAAACCGGTCGTTGTACTTAACAACTCTTTTCTTTAGCACATCGACCGTGTACTCAATTTTTCAAATCAAAAGGTATGTTTATGATTGATAATTGATTTTCAATAAAACCTTCGTTGTATTGCAAAAACAATTTCTATTGAGCAATACACGATTGTTTTTCAAATCTCTTTTCATCAATCAGTGGACTTAAAATTCGCTGGTTCACTCACTCCGTGTTGTCTTCTTTGAGACGTTCCGGTTTGAGAACAGCTAGAGCAGCTGCGAAACCCTGTCAAGGAAATTCTTCGGAATTATACCTGATTACAGGCAGTACTTGTACTGATCAACGGGGAACCGTGGGCCGTGTACCTCAATTCAACGAAAGTGATCAAAGACACTTTCGTACGATTTATTGCTAACTGTTGTATGCAGGTACACCCGACGTTTGCAGCTGATCAGAATGAAGCGGTCAATCCATAGCCACATGCTCACTTAACACATTCAACTCAAAAGAAATCATGATTAGTGCATCAATGACTCTGATATTTTCACTCCAAGCTTCTGCTACGCTGCTGCCAATATCATGAATCAACTAAAGCTTCCGCTACTCTGATAAGAAAATATCATGATCCAGAATGTGAGCATGTCGGTCCGAATGTCACAACTTCACAACACCACAAAGGATGTGTCAGAGATTCTTGATAGCTGATGATCCTAAAATCTGGCTCATATTTATTATCACGTGGATCAGTAAAAGACCTCCACTTGATGTAACCAAACATGCAATGTGATGTATCAATGACTACGAGCTTCGAAGCAAAGCACTACATCAAGAATGCAAGATCAATTTTTAATGTAATATCTGTTTGTATTCAATGTAATTTTGGTACATGATTGAGGTGACCTCCCTTAGGGGGAGATTGTTAGGAATTAGAAATTCCAAGTGTTAAAGAGTCGGTCACCTCAAGTATATGTAATCGTTAGAAAGCTCGTAGTCGTAGTTATTTTAAGTTAAGTAGTATTTAGTTAAGTAACACCGTGGAGGACGGACGGGTCTTTACTCACTGTATGCCTGATCCACAGCCCGATGTGTGGCGATTTATGTAAGACTATAAATACTCTCTACCTTCCAAGGTAGAGAGTTGGAGCTCATAATAATATCTTTCACTTTCTCTCACTAAGTTCCCTAAACCTCTAACTTTCTCTCTCTAGAATTCCATTTATACGCCACCTTGTGTTATGGTTTGATGTGTATGTGAAAACTTATATCTATCAGAGTTTTACCACAGATTCATTCATCTCACCAATAATTCAAAATTAAGGTTTCATCAAATCAAAGGGGTTTTCAAAATTGGGTTAGGGGTTTTGTTATTGGATGATTAAGAAAGGTTTCCCAAGTGGTTAATTGTTCGAATTCATCTTGGGTCTCTCCAATTGGAGCTTTTGGTGTTCGGTTCTTTGTCCCATTCGACCCACCCACCTGTTGTAAGAACATATTCTTTTGATATTTTTCGTTCTATTGAGATTGTAATTACATTTTTGTAATTCGAATACATATTATTATTATTTTTATTATTACCGATTAATATTAATTAGTTGGGTTAAAAATGGTATTGCTTCATATTGGTATTGATCAAATTGATAAAAGTAGTGATGTGGTTATTGTTGTTGTTCCTGTCGAGAAACAAGAAAAGAAAAACAATTTTTTTTTTTAAGCTTGATCTTAAATTTTGGCTTACTATCGTTTTGGCTTATGTTAAAGCTTATTTGCTTATTTTGGTTTCGGCCTACTTTTCAGCCTACACGGCTTATTTGTCTCTCGGCTTATATTGTTTAAGCTTATCCAACTTATTTGGTTTTTACTTAATTTCCAGCTTTTGTTGTTTTCGGCTTAATTTTCGCTTATTTCCTCGCATATACTCTGCATGTTGCTGTCCATTTCAACTCATATTCATGCCGTATTCCTTGGCCTATTGGTGTTTGTCTTTGCTGTGGTAAGACCACCACATCGAGGGTGTTTGTTTTGCTTGTTTGGTGTCTACCGTGCCATCACAATACCCATAAGGGTGCGATTGGTATCGAGTCATTTCCTTGAGTCGGGTCGTACCCGATTGACACAAGACAAGACTCGGTCTAAAATCTTTATACCTCTTTGACATTAGTACTTAAGTGTAAGTTCGGGTCACTAGCCATGTTGGTCGGCTATTGTTATTATTGTTCGTTGTTCGGTGTACCAAAGAGCCCTCAAAGGTGTTGTTACCCGCGTCTAACTAAAAACCACTAGTGTGTTCGCGTGAGCCTCGTGTGATTATTTTTACTAAATCAAATGAAGTCTAAAATTTTTGATATTTCTTGCATTTTAGTTAAGCCCCTTGCGTCAAAAACAGTTTCACCACAACGTGAAACACGAACTGTAAACAATTTGGGATTTGTGTTGAGTAATTCGATTTGGGCCTCAACCCACTTCTAGGGTACGTTTGGTTGTATGCATGTACAAGCCCAATTGTTTTTTTTTTTTTATTTATTCATGTGATTAGTCAAAAACTGTTGGGCCAAAGCCCAATAGTCCAAGAGTCCGTTTGATTATCGAAGCCCACCCGGGGCTCGTAACGTACACTATCTGGAGTTTGTCCCGACATGTTTTGCGACTCGTTTTTCCATCACTCACGACTTGATACAAAAATTTACGACACGCTTTGTACATTAGTCACATTTAAAGAAATAAACGGGTAACTCCTATATTGGAAACATTTTGATAAATAAAATCTATGATATAGATTTCACTATCATGAGATATGTATAAACCGAATATTTCAAAACGCGACTATCGACGTTTATGTCAAACCAATTTTCAAATAATAATATGTTTATAATATTTATATATATAAATCTAAATCGTCTCTTTTAACTATAAAAACTTATGCCCTTATAAACATGTATAGACGACCAAGATTTAACGTACATATATGTACTTATTTTTCTTTCTTAACTAGATACATTTTCTAAAACTCATATTAAACTTATAAACTAAGTTATACTTTATTATATTTCCAAACAATCAAAACATTGACATATATACATTTATATGCACCTTACCTACATATAAATATAAATAACTTTTCTCATCGACAAGCGTCTCATTTTATGTACTATATTTGCCGTAAACTATCATTATCCGTCTATTAGCCGAAATACGTTCATTTCGATATTGTTTTCAAAACAAGTTTTATAAGCCGAAATATACTTTATTATTTTGAAAATGATATTTTTAAACTTAGTAACGACACAACGACAACAACAACGACAACAACAACACCACATGTAAATTTAATAGAGAAGATAGACTTTATTTAACTTGGAATCGGAAACTGAGATTTACCGCACTAATTTAGGTTGCGTGTTGGAGCTACTTGCTACTTGATCTCTTGATACTTTATTCACCGAACTGCTGAGGTGAGTTTATAGCCCCACTTTTACTTTTATTACTTGCTTTATAAAACTATGGGGTGAGAAACATGCAAAACTCTTTTCGGACCTGAAACTGAAAACACTATTACGTGAAACAACCTTGAATCCCAACTATGCTACCGTTAGTTCCCTTCGGGGAGGCGCGATTGTTATGAATAGATCTATTGGGGATGACACCCCCGTTCAAGTTTGACCGGATAGGCAAACGTCGAACGTATACCATATCGTACTGATTGAGTGTACTGGAAATACACTTGCTGGGCTTTTATTTATCATGCTTCTAGATGCATGCACACTGTCGTAGTTTCGGTCGCATGAACTTGGTACTAGCGTAATAGCCTTTTTGCATATAGTGTCATTCATGGAGATGCTATATGTGCAACTGTGGTCCAACTTGAAACTTGATTACTTAAACCTATGAACTCACCAACCTTTGTGTTGACATTTTAGCATGTTTTTCTCAGGTTTACTTATTGGCGTGGGCAATGGCAAAGGCATTCGTTGAAGACCGGCATCCGAAGTGTTTCTAAACATTTTAATACAACTTTTAATGGGACAACATATATTTTTATGGGCTTTACTTCCGCACTTTGAAACAATGATGTAAAACTATTTATTAAATTAATATATCTTTTGAAAATGGAATAGAATTTCCATTCTTTATTACCTTGTGTTGTGTATATTGATTTAGTAGCACCCCATGACCCGAACGCTTCCGCTGTGAAATTTTGGGGGTGTTACAATAAAGTAGTTAATTCAGATGATTTCTATTATTACAGATAATTTGATAATTAATTCAAATTAGTACTAGTAGCAAAAATAGTATCTTAGTACTAGTAGCTGATAGTTAATCTGATATTAAAAAATCTTAACTATCGGCTTGTTATATTCAACAGAAGGAGAAGAAAGGTTAGTTGATGAAGAAGAAAGTTCAGCAGTGGATGATTTTTTGTCTGATTATAAGCAAAAAATGCGAAAATGCTTGAGTCAAGTTAAACAAGAAATTAAGGCTGCAAATTCTTTATTAACTGAAACATTAAAATATTTGACATGCAACAATTATCCTTATGACACAACAAATATATGTGTGCTACGCTACCATCTCAAAAAGCTGGAGAAAAGAATGGAAGTAGTTGAAGATTTTTCTATTTGTGACAGTCACATTTACTTTGATTTGCTAGAATACGATAAGGATCAGGTATTACTGCTTTATATAATCATAATAAAGTTTTGCATATGCTATTACAAATTTATAAAAAAATTTGATATACTATCTATTTCTTGTATAGATTCATGAAACTTGTCTAGACAAAGTAAGAGTGATAGTTGATGATGCTGCTTTGATGATTGTAAAGGTTGTTAAAGAATTTGGTTTGCCACATTTGAAAGATGAAATATATCCAGCTATATGGGAAGCTCTTTGCAAGATAAGCAATGAAATTAAAAATATTAGAGATCCAAATTTTTTTACATTTGAAGATGTAGAAATATTTGATAATTGTGCAGAAGAGGCAACAAGAAAAAAAAATGGTCAATGACCTTATTCTTATGTGATATTAAGAAATTTTGTGACATTAAATATTGTTGTTAGTCAGATTTTAATTGACCTTATTCTTATGTGATATTAAGAAATTTTGATATTATTTTTGATGATTTAGAAAGATATTAAGAAATTTCTGATTTTTGTAACATAGATTTTATTTTTCAGAAAGCAAGAATGTCTGATTATAGTAAACTGTATGGTACTCCCATTTTTAATATCAGAATAGCTTTGGTGTAACTAAATATTACTGCTGCTGCAACAAATTTTTCTGCTGCTGCAAACAAATTTTTCTGCTGCTAATAAAAATTGTATGGTTCTCCCAGTTTTAATATCAGAATAAGTTTTAGTGCAAATAAATGTTACTCTTGCTGCAACAAATTGTTCTACTGCTGCAGAGAAATTTTTTATTGGTAATTCTATTTGTCTAGATAAATGTTAAAAAAAAAAAATAAATAAATAAAAAAAAATAAAAAAAAATTGGATCTTTAATATCATTTAGAAATATTTGATAAGTATGCAGAAGAGGCAACAGGAAAAAAAAATGGTCAATTATTTTTTGAGAGAAAAGATACTGTTTTGTGACATTAAATATTGTTGTTAGTCAGATTTTAATTGTCCTTATTCTTATGTGATATTAAGAAATTTTGATATTATTTTTGATGATTAAGAAAGAAATTAAGAAATTTCTGATTTTTGTAATATAGATTTTATTATTCGGAAAGCAAGACCGTCTGATGATAGTAAACTGTATGGTACTCCCATTTTTAATATCAGAATAACTTTGGTGTAACTAAATATTACTGCTGCTGCAACAAATTTTTCTGCTACTGCAAACTAATTTTTCTGCTGCTAATAAAAATTGTATGGTTCTCCCAGTTTTAATATCATAATAAGTTTTAGTGCAAGTAAATATAGAAATTAAATGTGACAATCATATTAAAATATAAATTTAAGTTATCATTGATTTTCATAGCATAAAATGTAAAAAAAAAAGATATTAATATCAGAATTACTATGACTTGTTGAAATAGATATATGCATAATTGCATTTTACATTACACACCAGTTGTTTTTCATACTGAAAGTCATACATAAAAAGACATCAAAAAATAAAAAAAAACATTAGCAACTACTTGATTGTCATCTTCATCGTAATTATAAACTCATTCCTTGATCCCACTTCCTTCACCCCAAACCTCTTCTGCTTCATCAATTGTGACTACTGCAAAGCATGATCATATAGCATCATTTCTAAGCTTTGTTGATGAAACTGGAAAAACAAAAATGTTCAATGACATATGATTTTGATAGAATAAGGTTTTAAAAAGCAACATAAAAACTGTTTGTAGCTTTATACAGATTATCATACACCATTGATTATTCTTGAAGATGAAATACTTAAGGGTTTAGGATTTAGGGTTTTGGGTAACACTTAGTGAGACAACTTGATAATTTGTAAGAAAAATTGTTTACTTGTAAGTTGTTTCACTTTCAATATTCGGTAAAATATCTAGATTTCATATATAAACGAAGTAAAAAAATAAAATTATACAGCAAAATGATCATCAATCTTTTTGAATATAGATTGAAATTTATTATGAGTTGATTGCTTCCTCTGTTTTTTTGTGAGATCGGAAATGGTCATATTTATAGAGGAAAAATAATAAGTTTTATTTGTACTATAGAGTAATGATTGGATACCAAATTTTTTTATTGGTATATATCACACAAAATTTACTTAAAATTATAAGTGAATAAAAAAAGATAATTAAATAAAAAAAATATTATATTAAGAATTATATTAAAGAATGAAATATAATATTCTTCATAACCTATTACACACTCATTCATTTCTATGACAAAACACATTACAAAATTTGAAACACCAACAAACCAAAAATATTCCTTTTTTTTTTTTTACTCATATTTTTTCCAAAAATATTCTTCATAACATTAATGAAATGGTAATGATCAAATTTATATTGCAAAAATTTATATTACAAATTACTATGATATTAATGTCATATTAAGTTACTGTGATATTAAATAATTATTTAACACGATACATCAAAGTTGTTTTAAAGTAAAACATCTTTATTAAACTATGAAATTTACATACTCTAATAATATTAGAATAAGTTTAATATCACAGTACATCAAAGTTGTTTTTATAGTAAAACATCTTTATTAAAATAAACAATACAAAAATTAATATCAATTTTTTTTATTTAATTAAATTAAAATTATCATTAGATATACTTTATTATTTAATTATAATCATTAATATCTTGTGTTAAATACACTGTGATATTAAATAAAAAATAGAACAAGTAACTCTGATATACAAGTAGGACTTTTGATACTCTGACATTAACACAAATATCATATATTAAAAATATGAAATTAAAAAAAATTATACTGCTGTAAAAAGAAAAATTACTACTGCTTACACCATTTGGTATAAAAATTATAAAAATAACATCATATTAATTTCATAATATATGTATTTAATAACATAACAAAAATAACATAACTAAATTAAAATTATTTAGTAAATTTAAATAAAAACAAAAATATATTTTAAAAAAAAGCAACATAATTGAAAAACTATATTAAAATTAAATGTAAAACTTTGACATTGATTGATATTTTAAGTCTCGAGGAAGAATTTTTCATCACTATCTGACATGTATGTCAGTGTGTTATGCATATATCTTTTTCAAACAGATATTCAAAATATGTATGTCAGATAGTAAATTTAATTTTGTTTTAGCTCTTATTGAATATAGATTAAAATTACTTAATAAATATATACGTCAAAGCCAAAACTAAGTCTGATATTAAGACAATATTAATATACATAGCTCTTTAGAACATGCAATTATAAAAAAAATGATTTTATTTTTAAATAGGAATGTGAATATTAATTTTTTGTTTTTGAAACTCTGATAATAAAACAAAGTCATATATTAAGACAACTAACTCTGATATTTAGGAAATATCGTATATTAAAAAATGTGAAATTTAAGTAACATCTTGTTATCTAATTAAATTAAAATTATATTCATTAATGTCTTGTGTATTGTCAAAATCAACTTTAAAAGATTAGAACAAACAGAGTGATATTTTGTGTCTCGAGGAGATATCTTTAACCACTATAAAAATCAACATTTCTAACATTTCCAACATTTCCAACGTGTATTAAAGATATACATTTCCAACATTTATGTCAGTTTGAAATTACTTAATAAATGTATAATATGCATAGTCAAACAAACAATGATATTAAGACAATTTTATTATGTATATGTCATACAAGATTCAATTATAAAATTTTCTCTGATTTTTTTTTTTTTTTTTTTTTTTTTTAGACTCTGATATTAAGACAATATCATATATTAAAGACAACTAATTTTGATATTAAGAAAAATATCATATATTAAAAATATATGTAATTTAAACACACTGTGATATTAAAATAAAAAAAATAACAATTAACTCTGATATTTGAATATCTGTTTGACTTAAGAAACTATAATAAAAATACAAGTATGTCAGTGTGATATTAAATAAACTATTAAGACAACTAACTTTGATATTAAGAAAAATATCATATATTAAAAAATATGAAATTTAAATAAAAATTTCAATGGTAATTATTCTGATACTTTATCTTCTAACACAGTGTGATACTAAAATAAAAAATGGAAACAACTAACTATCACATTAGAAAATGCAATTATAAATTTTCCTTTGATTTTTTTTTAAGTACGATGTGAAGATTAATTTTTTGTTTCAGAACTCTGATATTAAGACAATATAATATATTAAAGACAACTAACTCTGATATTAAGGAAATGTGATATGTTAAAAAATGGTATCATTTACTAGAAAATTTATTTGTGATATTAATAGATAGAAAAAAAAATCTAAGTGTTATTTACTAGTTCTCATTCAAGTTTTTTATATGTTTTTTTGATATGATATTATTGACAGTTTAATATCACTGTACAAGTGTACATCAACAATTTGTTTATATAGTGTTTCAAATTCAACCCTTATCCAGAAACGATCTACTGAATATCAAAAACCTAACGTAAATCCTCATTTCCATAACTCAAAAAGACAAATCCAACTTCCAATAATACCATGTTGATCAATCGTATTAGCAACATGCCCGATATAGTGATCACTAATATTTTGAATCGTTTGCCTTTGTTAGAAGCGGTGAGAACCTCTAGTTTAGCGCGAAACTGGAGGTCTAAGTGGACATTGCTCACCGATGTCATAATTGATGAGGATTTCTTTTATTATTTAACATATGAGTTTGATGCGAGGCTTGTTACTAGACTCTTAAAACGGCTTATAGGTCCAATAAGAAAGTTTGTCTTCTCTGTAGAGCCAATATCAATGATTGGAAGACACAACTTTCATTATGAAGAGATTCTTGAGTGGCTTTTGTTTTTGGCTGAACATGGAACTGAGGAGTTGATTATTACAAACTGGTATGGTGACCCAGTTACGATCCCAACCCAACTTTACTCTCGTATCGAATTGAAACATATGGTACTTCATTTTTGTTCTATGTCTACTTTGGAATATTTTCATGGCTTCCCAAATCTACTGAGCTTAGAAATAATTCATGTAAATTTCCTAAGCGGTACAGTTTGGGACTTTATTGCTGCTTGTCCCTCACTTGAGTCTTTTAACATGAACCGTTCTAGTACAAACGAGATGAGACTATGGGATATTGCAAAACTTAGGAATTTGAAGAAGTTGGATTTGATATTCTGTCTTTATAATGTTGTGACGACAATCACAACATCAGATATCTTTCAACTGACGAGACTACAAAAACTTGAGACTCTTTCTTTGGAATTTGGTGATTGCACGGTAAGAACAATCTGAGTTTTACAACTTATAATTACAATGTTAAAGAAATCACTAATGAAATTTAATTTTTAAAACTTGTTGTAGTTGATACATGAAGCTAATTCTAGGATGAATGATCCTTTTGTATCCCTGAGTAACCTTGAGCTGTCCGATGTCGATTTTGGGAATAGTCTTATGGTAGAGTTCACCATTTTAATGATTCGGGCATCTCCAAATTTGAAAATGCTGGATACCAGAGTAAGTGTAATGTGGTATTGCATATGTATCAATTAAACATTACTAAATTGCCATGTTTCGTATCTCAACACTATTTCATTTTTCATGCTGCAAACAAGATTAGTGTTTTACCTTTGGAAAAATTTTCTAATGTTGTAGATAGAAACACATTCAGCCATGGCCAGCTACAGACCGTGGTATTTCGATATTTTCCTAGAACAGAGCATGAATTAACTTTAATAAAGTGTAAACTTGCGTGTTCCCGGACACTAAAGACAATCAATACCAGGCAAAGCGATAGGAGTCATGATAGGAATGAAAATATCAAAAACAACTGGGAGTTGGCTAGGAAGCTGTTGAAACTCGAATGAGCTTCCCCCACAGCCATGGTAGATTTCTTTGAGTGATTTTAGTTTATTTGTTGGTTGAACAGGCTATGACAATTCATATTGTAATAATAATTGGTTTTCAACTTTATGTTCTTCTTCATCTTAAATTCTTGCATTGAATTTGAATTTTAAATAGTATCATAATATCATAATATATGAATTGATTAATCTTTGAAATTTTACAAACTCTAATATTAATTGAAATTTTACTAACTCTGATATTAAGAAAATTACTCATTAAAAATATTGAAACTTAATCATTAAAAATTTGATACTGCTGCTATAAGCTGTTGAAACACACTGTGATATTAAATAAAAATAGAACAACTAACTCTGATATTAAGAGAATATTAATATGTATACGTCATAGAACATCCAAAATATTACATTTCTTTGATTTTGATTTTAAATATTTTGTTTCAAAACTATGATATTAACAGAATATCATACATTAAGACAACTAACTCTGATATTAAGACAACTAACTCTGATATTAAAATTAATTTAGTTTTTAAATAGAAAGTGATAATTAATATTTTTTTTTCAGAAAATCTGATATTAAGAAAATATCTTTATTAAGAAAAGTAACTCTGATATTAAGAAAATATTAATTTAAAAATAATATTTTAAATAACTATATTTATGAAATATGATAGTTATATTCATTAATTTCTTGTGTATAGTCAAAATCAACTTTAAAGATTATCTGACATATATGTAAGTTGGAAATTACTTTAATTTATTTGATTTTCTATGACATATATGTCAGTTGGACATAAAAGTAAATATTTTGAGTCTCGAGAAGATATTTATCAACATTATAAAATCTGACATGTATGATAGCGTGTTATGCATGTATGTTTTCACAGATAGTCAAATTACTTAATGAATGTAAATTTCTTTGATTTTGATTTTAAATACTTTGATTCAAAACTATGATATTAACAGAAAATCATATATTAAGACAACTAACTCTGATATTAACACAACTAACTCTGATATTAAAATTTGATTTTGTTTTTAAATAGAAAGTGACAATTTATATTTTTTTCAAAAAATCTGATATTAAAAAAATATCTTTATAAAGAAAAGTAATTCTGATATTAAGAAAATATTAATTTAAAAATAATATTTTAAATAACTATATTTATGAAATATGATAGTTATATTCATTAATTTCTTGTGTTTAGTCAAAATTAACTTTAAAGATTATCAACTTTAAAGAAATTAAATCTTTAATTTCTTTAATTTTCTATGACATATAAAAATAGAATAACTAACTCTGATATTTGAGTATGTGTTTGACTAAAGAAAGTAAAAGACTTTCTTATAAAAATTATCAAAATTATAAAAATAACAAATTTTATTGAAAAAATAAACAGCATTTAAATTTTATAAGTCAATTAAAATTATTTAGTAAATTTAAATAAAAACAAAAATATACTTAAAAACAACATGAATTAAAAAAAGCAACATTATTGAAAAACTATATTAAAATTAAATGTAAAACTTTAACTTAAATTGATATTTTAAGTCTCGATGAGCAATTTTTCATCACTATTTGACATGTATGTCACTGTGTTATGCATCTATCTTTTCAAACAGATACTCATATATGTATGTAAGATACTAAATTTAATTTTATTTTAGCTCTTTTTGAATATAGATTGAAATTACTTAATAAATGTAAACAAATACTCAAATATATATGTTAAAGGCAAAGCTAAGTCTGATATTAAGACAATATTAATATATATATACCTCATTAGAACATGCAATTATAAAAAAAAATATGATTTTGTTTTTAAATAGGATGTGAATATTAATATTTTGTTTAAGACACTCTGATATTAAAACAAAGTCATATATTAAGACAACTAAGTCTGATATTAAGGCAATATCATATATTAAAAAATGTGAAATTTAAAAAAAAAAATCAATGGTAACAAATATAATAATCACTATAAATAACATCTCACATATATGTCAGTTGCATTTTACTTAATAAATGTAAACAGATACGCAAATATGTTAATTAATACGTCATAGGTCAACTAACTCTGATATTAAGAGAATATTAATATGTATTCGTCATAGAACATCCAAAATATTAATACGTCATAGGTCTTAATCATTTTGTTTCAAAACGATGATACTAACAAAATATCATATATTAAGACAACTAACTCTGATATTAAGACAACTAACTCTGATATTAAAATTTAATTTTCTTTTTAAATAGAAAGTGATAATTAATATTTTTTTTCAGAAAATCTGATATTAAGAAAATATCTTTATTGAGAAAAGTAACTTTGATATTAAGACAATATTAATTTAAAAATAATATTTGAAGTAACTATATTTATGAAATATGATAGTTATATTCATTAATTTCTTGTGTATAGTCAAAATCAACTTTAAAGATTATATGACATATATGTAAGTTGGAAATTACTTTAATTTCTTTGATTTTCTATGACATATATGTCAATTGGATATAAAAGTAATATTTTGAGTCTCGAGGAGGTATTTTTCATCATTATAAAATCTGACATGTATAATAGCGTCTTATGCATCTATGTTTTCAAAAAGATACTCAAATATGAATGACACATAGTTAAATTTAATTTTATTTTAGTTCTTTTAGAATATATTTTTTAGTGTGATTCTGAGACAATAATATAATATTAAATTACTTAAATATTAAATATGAGTGAAATATTTAAAAATGAAATTTTAAATTAAAAATATTTATTTAAATAAATATTCAAAAATTAAAATCATATTTTTTTTTAACTAAAAAATAATTAATATTATTATTCTTAAGTTAATATTAAATTAAATATACTTTAATATTTAACGTCGAAAATTAACGTGCAAAATAAAATTTAACATGATATTAAGACAATAATAATATATTAAAGATTAAACACAATATAAACACAATAATATATTAAAGATTGTCAAAATTAAACACCAACCTTTAAAAGGTTTTGATATAAACACAATATAAAGATTAATATTATTATAACTTACTTTGATATTAAGACTATATTAAAGTAATTAAAAATAAATGGCAAAATTAAAGATATAAATATTAAAATAAAGTTTATTTTAAAATAAAGTTTATTGTAAAAGTCACATGCCATGAATAAGTCTATATAATTATATATAACATTGATATTGAAAGTAATGTTTCATTTATCGACTTGTCGTGTTGAGAACTATTTTTTCAAAATGAGTAATGGTTTCGTGCCATTTACAAACGTACCTCCATCAGTTATCATTCATATCTTACAATCTATGCACAATTCAAGTCGTGATAGGAACCATTTCCAGGAGACAATAGAAAGTATACCCAGTATACCATCATATTTAGTTCATTTTATCATGGGAAGGTACCGCGAAGATGCTCTCCAACTTGAAGAACAAGATATAGTTGAGATAATTGGTGTTTCAGAACAAAATATGATTTTTGATGGTTCGGGTTTGACTAAAGAAACTATAAGGAAAAATCTTCATGAGAATATAATGCTTGACAAGGTTGAAGGCGTTTGTGCGATTTGTTTAGAAGAATACAAAGAAAATGAAAGCATAAGCACATTGATTTGCAGCCACGAGTTTCATTCAGATTGTATTAGAGGTTGGATGCTACACAAAAACATTTGTCCATTATGTAAAAGTATCGGACTGAATATCTAGAAGTACTATTTAATATCACAGTAATGTTAATTCTTATGTAATGTTAATTCTTGTTTTGAAAATCTAATGTAATGTTAATTCTATGTTATTTTACTTCACTTATTCTTATAATAAAATTATCATGTTCAATTTAATAAAATTAAAAGTTTATCTTAAAACGAATAAGAAATATAACAAGAACAGACAACTAATCTTGTAAAATATCTTCAGTTAAGACACCGATAATTTTAATCTTCATATAAAATCTTCAATGACTTCATATATGGCTGAATTTGGTAGTTTTTGATGAAGAACATACACCTTCAAAAAATATTGTCTTCAATCTGATCATGATACATATTTGTAGTTTGGAATAACTCATCACCTTCAAATAACCAAAATTGGATAATAATGTTATCCAAAATCCTTTGTTAAAGTGCATTTGATACGAATGTTATCAACAAATGCTTTGTTAGAAAAAGCAAAGTTGAAAAGTTACAAATACTTTCGGTAGAATATCTAGATTTCGATTAAAAAATATAGAAATAAAAAAATCTTCCAAAGATAATAAATTATCGACGATACGAAAAAATAGATTTTTAATATAAAAACAATCATTATATTAAAGTTGCAAAAAAACATGAAATGAAAATGAAGAAAATTTTTGTTATGTTTTTCTATGTGTGATTGATGAAATATTTATAGGCAAAAAAGACAGTCATTTGTACAAACAAATATAGAGAGCCCTTAAAAAATAAATAATATTTAAAGTACAACTGCTTACTTTATTTGTTCATATTAAAATATTTTTATGTTTTTCATATTAAAGGCTATGTACGTTATTTTTAAAGTACAAGTGCTCAGCTCTAGTGGTATTTTTTATTTTTATTTTAGACTGTTTTTTCGTAAATAATATTCTTAATAATAAAAGAAAAAAATTAATACTAGCTGCATAATTAACAATATTCTTAATAGTATATTAAAATTATATCTGAGAATCAGGTAAAATATTTTTCATAAGCTATTTTGAGTACGTTGCGCGTCATCTTGGACGTTCATACATTTCTATCACAAAAAACTAAGCAACAAAGGTTATCAAAACACATTTCAAAATTTGAAACCAAACAAAAAATATTCTTCATAACCTATTTTGAGTAGGTTACTCCTTCATTTTTTTCTCGTAAAATCAATGGCGATGGTAGATGAGCCAAGAATGCATCATTGTAATATTATATTATTCATAACATTCCTTTTCGTGTTCGTCTTTCTTCATAACAACCATATCCGAGAATGCCAAAGGAATTGAGACTCTGATCCTCCTTTCGAAGGCGATGGTAGATGCACCAATAATGCATCATTATACTATTATCAAATCTGAACTATAAGCAATCTCTATCTGGTGTAGATCATCTTTTGGAGAGATTGACATACCAGTTGACATTCTAGTTGCTTAGATTTGATAAAATTCAGTAAAATATTTAGGTTTCAGTGATAATATAAATAAATACTCTAATTCCTCCATAATCAACAATAAGAGGTATAAAAATAAACTGGCCTTCATGAGTAATTAAAATATGCATTTCTGAAATCAAAAAAAAGAAGAAGAACATATAATCAGTCTAAAGAATTAAATAAACATAAATTATAAAGTTGTAAAGAAAAACACAAACCTTTTTGTTGAAAATAGCTTACTTAGATAAACACTTCTAAAAAAAAAAACCTTTTCTTAAAAAAGAGATGCAATATTCCTTTTTTTTAAACAATTTTTTTTTAGTACATTTTTGAAGTGGGAATGTTCAAATTTATATTGCAAAATAAGGATAAGGTTGTTGCTCAAATTTATGTGTATCTTCTAGTCTTCTTACCCATGTGTCTTTTTTCTGACATTATATATTAGGTGATAAAAAAACAAATTTAAGTTACTGTGATATTAAATAATTTTTGAATACGATTCGAAATTTACATATTATAATAACTATGACATTTACATACTCTGATAATATTAATAGAATAGTTATTATAAATAATTTTTAAATATTATCTGAAATTTAAATACTATGATATCATTTAAAAGTGTGAAATTTTCATAGTAATATAATATTGAAACTTAAAGTATTAAATTTGCCGGTTCTAAAAAAAAGATGAAATGTAAATTAATTAAATTTGTAGCTACAAAATATTTAAAAAAGTCTAATATCACAGTACATCAAGTAAAACATTTTTATTAAAATAAAAAACAAAAATTAATATGATAATTATATTCATTAATGTCTTGTGTATTGTCAAAATCAACTTTAAAGATTATCACAGATAAAGTGATATTTTGTGTCTCGAGGAGGTATCTTTTACCACTATAAATAATATCTGACATATATGTCACTTCGAAATTACTTTTAATAAATGTAAACAGATATTCAAATATGTATACGTCATAAGCCAACTAAAAGTCTGATATTTAATACATTATTAATACGTGTACGTCATAGAACATGCAAATATTAATTTTTCTTTGATTTTGGTTTTAAATATAACAGCTAACTCTGATATTAAGATAATATAATAAATTAAGAAAAGTAAGTCTGATATTAAGATAATATCATAAATTAAACAAAGAAAATTTGATATTAATACAATATTAATATCTTGTTTCAGTCATTCTAACTCTCATATGGCTTAGAGTACTCTTTTTAATACTGCTAATTGATAAAATGAAAATTAGCAAAATAAAGTGTATACTTGCGTGTTCCCAGACGCTAAAGACAATCAATATCAGGCAAAGCGATAGGAGTCATGATAGGAACGAAAATATCAAAAACAACTAGGAGTTGGCTAGGAAGCTATTGAAACTCGAACGAGCTTCCCCCACAGCCATGGTAGATTTCTTTGAGTGATTTTAGTTTATTTGTTGGTTGAACAGGCTATGACAATTCATATTGTAATAATAATTGGTTTTCAACTTTATGTTCTTCTTCATCTTAAATTCTTGCATTGAATTTGAATTTTAAATAGTATCATAATATCATAATATATGAATTGATTAATCTTTGAATTTTTAATATCCAAAATATTAAATTTGTTTGATTTTGATTTTAAATATTAACATAATATTAAGACAACTAATATTTTAAATAACTATATTTATGAAATATGATAGTTATATTCATTAATTTTTGTGTATAGACAAAATCAACTTTGAAGATTATCTATCATATATGTTAGTTGGAAAAACATAAAATAAAAAAAGCAAACATTATTGAAAAACTATATGAAAATTAAATGTAAAACTTTGACTTAATTTCATCACTATTTGACATGTATGTAAAAGTAAAACTAAGTGTGATATTTAGACAATATTAACAGATATACCTCATTATAACATGCAATTATAAGAAAATAAAAATAAAAAATAAAACTAATATAAACTTCTAACTTAAACATATTTTGTTAGTGTGATATTATGTTTCTGAGATATAACATTTTTTTAAATAATATAAACTTCTAACTTAAACATATTATTAAAATAAATGTTCCAAAATTAATATAACATTTTTTTAAATAATATAATTAACGTTTAAATTTTACGTGGAAAATAAATTTTAATATGATATTAAGAAATAAAATTTATTTCTTATATAATATAATTAATATTATTATTATTACAAATAAAGTGATATTGTATTGTCAAATCATTTTAAATAGTATCTGACATTGATAGCTCATATATCAGTTTTAAAAAAATGCTGCTAGGAATTTTGAAAGAATTACACTATTTTTATTTTAGTGTGATATTAAGTTACTGTGATATTAATTTACTGAGATATTAAACATATTTATTAAAATAAATGTTCCAAAATTAATATAACATTTTTTAAATAATATAGCTCAAATATCAGTTTAAAAAAATAATAGTAACGTCAAAAACTACTCAAAAATATATTAAATTAGAACATTTATATATTAAAATTTCTTTAAAGGTACACCGAATTGTTAGTATTTAAAATCTCTTTTGTTTGACTTATAAAGTCAACAGATTAAAAATGTAACAAAAATTCAATATTATAACAAAAAGAAACACACAAAACATATCAGTTAAGCTACAAAACATAGCATATCTTGGTAGGAATTCACTGAAATAAACTTTAATTAATTTACATTAATTTAAATTTTAATAAAAACCATTAAAATTAAAATTTTTCTACAATAACAATTGATCTTCATCTTCATATTCTTCTTCATCTTCATTTCTTTTTAAAAATCTTCATCTTCATCTTCCATAATTGATCTTCAACTTCATGTTCTTCAGTTTCTTACATTATACGAGTAATAATTTTTCAAAATGTATAAATTCATGTACTCTCCCCATTCAGAATCTGAATCTGAAGAGATTGAAACACTTATAATTATAAGAAAAGAATAAATTATAAGAATATACTCAATATTCATATAATTTTTTCTTATCACAATATGAATAAAAACATTAATAAAAAAGTGGAAATGTGTCAAGCTCAATAGATTCAGAATATTTTAAAATACTCTATACACCTATCTAACTTATCACATTTATGCTTTTGTACCATGGCGACATTCGGTAAAATATCTAGGTTTCATACCATGGTACTAACATGTATATAATAGATGTAGAAGAAAATTTAAAATGATTTTACACATATTTAAATAGAGCTTCTACATCTATTACAAATTTCGGTAAAATATCTAAGTTTCTTAGCATATAAAAAACCATAGAATAACCTCGAGGGTCGTAAATAATATAGAAAAATATAAAAATGAAGTACATGGTTGCACTAAATATGACTTTTAGTTTTTGTAGAATGAAAGAAAGATTTATGTTATTTCTTTCTAATGGAAGAGTTTAATTTTATAGAAGCAAAGTGGTAAACGAAAAGGCTCTTTTATAGGAACAATAAATGAGTTTTTTATTTGATTTGATCGAATCTCGAGGAGAAAAATAATAAATGGCTTCTTATCTTTTTATTTTTAAACTCATAAAGTATTTTAACATAATTAAATTAAATTGTTATACTTAATTAAACATTATTACATTACAAAACACATTGTTAAACATATTCAAAAGACAGACTTAAAAATCCTAAAAATTATCAGCATCAGCAGCAACTTCTTTGAGTATGTTGATAAGGTTTTTGGCACATTCATCCATCTCTTGATACTTATCTTTGACAATAGCATTATGATTTTTCAAATTCTTTAAACTGGTTATCATCTCTTGATATTTTGCTTCAGCATCAACATTAAAATCTTTGTAAATCTTAAAATCAGCTATCGCCTCTTCAAACATAGCTTCCAATTTAGCGTTATCATCTTCGATCCTCTTGAAACGAGCTTTCATATCTTCATACTCACATTCATACTGTGGGAGTTGTTCAATAATTGTCTTCCTCTTAGAAATCAGCTCTTGTTTCTCTCTGAAATTTCCTTCTATTGGAAAAGTATTTTCTGGCTCACAAGTAATTACCATTTTATTGAAACGATCTATCATGTCCATCTCATCTTTCAAAAAAGAATCCTGCAAATTAGCACAATTCGGAGTGCATGTACCCTCTGGACAGAAAGAACACGGCATTTCAAGTATACGTAAATGATTGTGATGATTGATAATGTAATTGATATAAATGTTACAAATATTATAAGTGCATTCAAAAAGTTAAAATGAGGTTTACTGAAATGAGCCTTATAAATTGGGCCTAATTTTATACAACTGTTTTATAGTGTATTCAAACTTTTACATGATTTTTGTGCAACTGTTTAACATTTAAAAAAAAATCCAAGTATTTTTATATATGAAAGTAGCTAAAAAGTAGACTCACTATATCTACTCAGAATATACGTATATAACAGTGAATATTAAAAAAAAATTACAATTTTGCTGCTTCCGTTATAATCTCCTCCTTGAATTTGTTAGCATCACTTAATAAAATCTTTACAACATACAAATTTCTCAATGATGCCAACTCATCTTTACTTCCATTTTGCTTAAATATAGATCTCCATTGTTTGTCCTCGCTTCCAGAATAGAATTCAAGGTGCCTCATAGTAAAAATGCCACAATCTGTTTTATTTTTCGATGTTTGGCATTGCATTTCAAGTCTTCGAGGAACACACTTTGAAATATGTTCAACCTTTGAGTGCTTTGAAACATTTAGATAATGACAAAACAATTTGAACTGAAAAACAAAAAATAAAATAAAAATATTAACCTTAAATTTGTTACATATATATAAAAATAATAATAATGATATGTGTCACATCTCTCAAATTCCGGTCATTTCTTAAACTCAATATTCATCATATTAGTTCATGCATAGTTTTGCATTTCACATTAAACGTTTATTTTCTTATTAAATAAACGCTATCGCGTAAACATTATTTTGAACAATTGATCCGTTACTTCCAAAAATTTATCACAATATATTTTTATACTCATATTAAGTTTATAAAATAATATTATGAGTTTACCCAATGTTTTAAATTTATTTCGTATATAAATTGTTATGTTTATATAAATTACGACGGTTTTCTTAAATTCAACCCGATAAATATTTATTCACTCAAATCTTTCAAGAAATGTATTTTTATAATTTTTATGACCTAAATATATTTTATCTTGACCCGTGAAAATTTATTTTTATCTAACGCTACCTTAAATATTCAAATGGGTACACAATTTACCACAAGTCTTCAATTAACTTACATTTAATCATACATATACATTTAAAAAAAAACATAAACATTACACATGAATCACCCTTGTCGACACAAGGGATGACTCATGCACACTTCATACAAATATCTTACATATACACATTATTAGTAAATGATTTCTACACCTAGTACATACATAATCACAAAGTGTAAAAATAAAAGCTATCATCTCTTCTTCTTCTACCATAGAACCGGCAGCCACAAGACCAAGAAGGAAGATCATCATAAAATTTTCAAGACAAAGTTATTTACCACTCTAGTAACACTCTTTGTATAGGTTTTGAAATAAAAACCTATGGTGATTAGGAAATCCTTTGTTCTCATAAACCTCATCAAGTATTCCAGTAAGCATCTCATGTCCATTTTTCATCTTTCATATTCATTTCATACTTATTTCATCATATTTGAGCAAAAACATGCAAGTCATATGATGTTGTACCACTTTTTCATTGATTTTTAAGAGTTATGAATATATAAGTCATCCTATAATTAATCCTTGTTATATATTACTTTTGGTGATGTTTAGGAACCCATTACACCGTAATAAGGTGTATGGTAGGATTAGAATAGCTTCGGAGTTGTTTTGAATGGGTTAGAATAGGTTTGGCGCGAGAAAAACTCATTTCGACAAGTTTGCAAAAGGGTCTGTCCATATTTTGAAAATCTGGAAAATCCGACAGTAAGTAAAAATTTTTGGCCTAGATATTTGGAAAATATACTTTAAAACGAAAACGTGGCCACTTGAATGGATTAAAACGGAGCTATAACGAAGAAGTTATGAATTTTTCAAGTTGGCGACGAAAACTATAATTTTCTGGAAATTTCAGCATGAAAATGTCACCCTTTACGAGTCAAAAATGAAACTTAGGTGTTATAAATTATGTCGACTTGAAAAATATATATTAGTATACTTTGATACGAAGCTAAGGACATATAAAACGTAGAAAACGGAATTGTAACGATTAAATTATACACGTTTTCACAAAGTTGCCGTAACTTTATTATATAAGAAAAACTATATTAATTATAATAGGCAAGTATTACGTCAAACTAGTCACCATGTTGGAGGACGTTTTTAACATTAATGTAGAACTTTTTATAAAGTGATGTCTTCTAGTAAAAGTGAGTTCGCCAAGTATATTTATCAAAATGACCGACCGTTTGATTAGCGGAGTTGTAATGAATTAAATACGTTTACTCAAACTTTGCCGAAAACCATCTTTAAACTATACTTTGGACTAAGGTACTATACTTAACCTATATTTTTCTTTGTGATTGAGACCTCTAGGATGGAAACTTAAATACTAAAACTTTGAGATAATGATACAAGCTTACCAAAACTGTTGAGTTCGTTTCCTAACACTCGGTGTGCACCATTTTGTGACTATCATAGGAGGTTGTTTCAACATAACTACTTGTAGAGTATTTTTTTTATACGACGGGATGTCATAAACATATAATTTTGACGATAAACATTATTTCCAAAACGTACAAGTGGTATGGATATCATATGAGTTTGCATGCACGACATTGAATCACGCATTCACGACAACATATCATAACTCAAGTCATGACATTCATTTTAGGTCGCGGATAGTTCCGAGCCTCATATTAGTGCACTTCATTTTGTTAGCATATCAATCATACCAGGTGAGTTTCATAGCCCCTTGATGAGTGTCTAAATACTCATCATTTTTGTACAAAATAAACTGCAAAATCATCTGAAAACACTCAGAAACACATCAAAATGATCAAAATATCACAAATCAGTGTTTTATGAGTTTTAAATGCAAAAATATCAAAATCAGATGAAAAACATATCAAATTTGCAAAAATTGCAGTTTTAGTCCCCCAAGTTTCAAAAGTTGTCAAAAACAGTCCCTAAGCTCATAATTTCAAAAGTAAAGTCACCAAAGGTCCTTTTAAAATCATAACTTGTCAAATTTAGTCCTTTGGTGAAAAATGTAACTTTGGTCCTTGAAAAATGTAACTTTGGTGAAAAATTACAAATTGGTCCTTCAAGTTTGCAAATTGGCAGAAATGGCCCCTGGAAAAATTGAAAATGGCAACTTTGGTCCTTGTAATGTCAACACTTGTCAAATTTCAGTCCCTGAAGCACCTTTGAAAAATTACAGGTTTGGTCCCTTGGTTTTGTTGGAATTGCATACTTGGTCCTTGTATTGTTACTTATCCAAATGGACCCTTTTATTATCTTTGGCCCAAGTATTTCACCCAATCCAATCCCTGGCCCAACCTTTACCCGGTTTAAACCCGAAACCAACCCACTCCCTTTTAATAATCCCCGGTCAAATGAAGTTTGACCCACTCCCTTCCCTCTCTCCCTCACGAGAAGCCATTTCCATCATTTCCCCCCCCCCCTGCAACCTCCTGATACACTCAACCATCATAACCTACACCCCCCCTCCAAACACAAAAAGCCAAGGGATCATTAAATGCACCCTTTGTACCTACCCATGCCTCCCCAGCTGTTAAAACTAGAATTGGCGCCAAAAACATTTAAAGGGCCAGGATTGCTTCTACTCATCCTAGGGTCCAGATTGTTGGTGGGAACTATTCAGAAGGAGGAGAGAGACAGTTTGGGTGTATAAAGAGGCCAAGAGAAGCAACAAGCAGTGAGTTAGTTTTTAGTTTTTCATAATGTATGTCGTTTTACATTTCCTTAGTCTAAATTAGATTTACAGTTGTATTTTCAAGTTCTATTGTACTCAAGTAAACCTTTTTAATGTATTTCAACTCTGTTTAATCATCAATTCCAAGTTTAGTTCAAATTTAATATTTGTGTCCACTGTTGAAGTTGTTACTGTCAAAATCCTTTGTTCAAACTTGGAGCAACTCAATTTCAGTTTCAAACAAGCTTATATAAGCTCATAATAGCTTTCTGTAAGCCTCTAATCAAGTTTTAAGCTAATTTGAATATTGGTCAACAAAAAGTCAAAGAGGGGCAAAAGTGATACAGAGCAGGAAATGGGTAATCCAGGCATGAATGTGGGTTGAAATGGAAGCAGTGGGTTGTTTGAATTAGGGAAAGGTTCCTTGTTTCACATGTTGCTAGCCACTGTGGCTTTGGACTCTTGTAAGTAGTTTTCACAAGTTTTTGCATTTAATGTAATTGTAGTGTAAATCTGTTAAAACCTGTTCTAGTAGAAGTAATTTAGTTATCTTAAGTTAGTTGGATCATAAAAATAAGTAGTTTCATTGTTGAAATCTGTTTTAGTTGCAAATCAGTGTACTTAAAGGAGTGTTTGGTTCTGCTTATGTTTCTGTCTTTTAAGCTTATGCAGTGGTCCATTTCTATTAGCTCATGTTTGTTAAGTAAAATTGAACTCATTTGAGTCAATAAATTGGTGCATGCAACCACAAAAGTCAAAAATTGTTCTTAAATCCCTTTAACTGTTAACTGTTGGGGATTTGGGATTGCAAATCATTATTTTGTGTTAAGAATCCATCAACATTGCTTGCTTTACACTTGTTCTAACATATAACATCAATCTCAGTGACAAAATTGGTTCCAAAGTTCAAATTAGTCAAAGTTCTTCATATCTTCAAAAGTCAAAAAAAGTGCTAAAACCTGTTTTGGGCTCAGATAGAAGGAATTTTCATGGCCTCATTTTTTAGCCATTTTCAGTGAAACTTGGTATTTCAGAAACTTAAACTGGTCTTCTTTCTTATCTGTATTTTTGTAAAATTTTGCAATTTATTTCAAGGGTTCAAACAAGCTCATCTTTCAGGACCAAAGTGCCCTGCTCACTGCTCAGTTAATACTGAGATTTTCACAGAAATTGCAGCTTGAGCACAGGGCTCATTTGAGCTCACCCAGGTCTGCTTTTTGGTACACTTGGTCTCACCCAGGTCTTTTCCAAGTCCTAATTCATAGTTTTCAGTTTGAGCTTATTTATAAGCCTGTGCTTGTGCTTAAAGTAAGCACCCAGAAATCTGTTTTGAGCAAAAATCTCATAGACATCAAATCTGTGCAAATTGTGATTCAGTGGTTAAAAATAGTTAGGATCTGTTGCATTTTAGTTATTTTAGCAGTTTAGAACTTTGGTAAACAGTTGGTAGCTTATTTTGTCCATTTGGCTTATTTGGAGTGCTTAATATTAAGCACTTCCACATCAGTTTCTAATATCTCCACATAAGTGCTTGTTTTTCTAATTTTCTCATATTCCTTATATAATTTTAGAGTTTTCCTGAAATTTTCAGATTTTTCCAAGTTGTTTTGCTATTTTTCTTAATTTAAATTAGTTTTAAGCAATTTTAAATAGCATTTAATATAAAAAATTCAGAAAAGGTTCAAAAAAATAATTTTTCAATTTTCTTAAGTTTAGATAAATATAAAAAGTAAAAAAAGTAATTTTTCAGATTTTTCATAGTTTATTTGGTAATTTTTAGTAATTTAATTAGTTTTTAATAGTTTAAAATTCATAAAAAATAGAAAATTAATCAGAAAAATACAAAAAAATAGTTTTGAAAATTCTAGTTTGATATTTTAGACTTTTCCATTTCATAATTTTATTTTTCTAGCTTTATTTCCTAATTTTTTGTATTTTAGGTAATTATTAAATAGTTAAAATTAGTTTTTAATTAATAGTAATTAATTAATTAGTTATAAAAATAGTTTTCTTTTTCTAAAAAGTTTCTTTTATCATTAGGATTGTAAAAATATCATTTTCATATTTTTAGGGTTAACATTGTGTAAGTTTCACGTTTTTAATTGTACGTCGCGTAGATTTTAGATTCAGTTTTATAAAAACATAAAAACAAAAACATCATTTTAATTTTAGTGATAGCGTTTATTTAATAGATTTTATCTTTTTAACTTTCTTTAATTTTCATTTAAGCCGTTGTAATTTGTTGGCTTTTTCCGTAGTTATAATCATAACCAAATCCTTTTTCGGTTCAAACTCCTCGATCACTGTACGTTTGATAATTCATCGCATAGCTCGCTGGGACATAACGACCCGGGGAGACTCTATACTCCTCAGATCTTCATTGCATTTGTGTCTGAACTGTTTTAAGTCTGTTACGGCTGGTCATTCACAAGTGACCAGTTTGTGTGATTAGACTTGACGGTTTTGCGCAGATCACCCCTACTTTTATACGTTTTGAATTACTTTTGGGGGAGATACATGCTCAACTATTTTCATTTACTTTCATAAGTACTATAAACTTTTAAGGATTACCGTGAGTTCATACCCCGCTTTTACTCGTTTAAATTCTTACAAACTCTTTGGGGGAGATACATGCTTAAATACTTGTTTTTACTCTTGCGAATACTCAAACCAATTATACAATTATGTACACTATACTTCTTATACTCTTTGGACATTATGTGTGGTTTATTGCGATATGTACCTTAATGTGCTAAACTTGTTTTCAATTATGCATCAACGTACATACTATAGCAACTGGTTAACTCCTGCGGGAGCCGGCGGAGAGGTATTGATAGTACTATCGGGCTGACGCCCCCACCCTTGGGTCCTTGATGACGTGACCTGGGGTGAATATAATCTGTTATTCAATGAAACATAACAAACAATTTAGACTTGTCAAGAGGTTCAGTTGGCTGTGATTCTTTGCATTAAGTACATGTATATATCGTATGCACCTATGTCCTACTTACAAACAAGATTGACAATTCTATATTTTGGCAATGGGTTGTAAACACACAGGTTGCAAGTTTTGTATGGGCGGAACTTAGAACTGAGTGGATTTACAATGCCTTTGCTGCATAAAAATTTTTTGAAAGGCTTTACATTTCATCACAAACTTATGAACTCACCAACCTTTGTGTTGACACTTTTTAGCATATTTATCTCACCTCATAAGGCGATAGCATTTCATGGAGCTTTTGGGTCACATGGCATACATTGGAGTCTTGTGCTTTTAACAATTACCATTCGACATGTTTTGTAAACCTTTATGTATTATCAAACTTTGGAATCTCATGTGTTGTAAACTTTAACTTATTTAATCGAATGACAAACTTTTCAAAACGTCTCATTATAGAGGTCGTTTTCTGTATCCATACTTTGTGCTATGACGTCATCCCCCAATGACACTATCGTTCCGCTGCGATATTTTGGGGGTGTGACAGATTGGTATCAGAGACTTGGTTATAGAGAACTAGGTTGCATTTTAGTTCCTAGACTATAACCGCTTTCACGTCGATCCTTTCTTTTCCTATCGCCTTACACACTTTTGGTGCGCATATGTTTTCTTAAATATTTCTTCTAGAACCACCTCATTGGATAACGTGGTTTCCTTGTACCGATAGGGGAGTCCCAAAATCTAGTCAAGTCATTAAAAATAGGGAGCTCAGTAATGAGCACTTATCTAACTTTATCTCGTGACAGTTCTTGTTTGATGAGACACGAGATCGAACTAAATAAGTGTTACTATAAAGCTGTATAGATTTAATGATTTTGCTCGAGGATGGGAGTTCTATTGAGGATACTTTGGGAACTGCTGGCGACCAAACCTCATAGTGACTTTAGCACCTAAAGGAATTTCCTATACACCAAGTGCGACTCTCCATAGATACCTACCCTCAATTCCTCCTCCACCGTTTAGAATCGGATGATAGACTGGCTACCTATTTAAGTAACATCAACCGCCAAGACATGTATGCTTGGTGGTATGTACACATGTGAAATGAGGCAATTTTAATTATGGTGGCCAACATAATTATAAATGCGTCACAACTCACGTGGACATATGCGACCACGCATACGTAGATCGGTGTGGGCACACCTTAGAACCAATTTGTGGCGTGGCATTATGTTTGAGGACGTTAAGTATAGACATTGGGAATTCAACAGTTCTTTCCCTTGCAGAGATCATGGCACCAAAGAGGGTAACACGCAGCACTAACCGAGGTGGTGCGGCGCAAAGAGGTGGAAGGACAGGTGAGCGTGGAGGTAGAGAAGGCGGTAGCGACATGGGTAACAATGACAACAACACTGGCGGAAACCCTGATTTTGCCGCCATCATCGCTCAACAACTTCAAATCTTGCTTCCCACTATTGTCACACAAGTTGGAAACCATATGAATAACTCGGGAAACCACAGGAACGGTACTGGCGACACCAACAATGTAGTTGGCAGTGGCAACAATAACAACACCAACAACAACAACAACAGAACTGGATGCACGTATAAGGAATTTTCAGTATGCAAACCCGTGGAGTTTGATGGTATAGGAGGTGCTTTGGCGTATACTCGATGGGTAGAGAAGACAGAGTCAGTGATCGACATCAGCAATTGTGCCACACATCAGAGGGTGAAGTATGCAGCTTGCTTGCTATCAAGGAAGGCATTGACATGGTGGAACACACAGCTACAGGCTAGGGGCAGAGAAGCAGCTATAGGTATGACATGGGACGAATTTAAGGCGTTATTGCAAGAAGAGTACTGCCCGGACAATGAAATGCAGAAACTGGAACATGAAATTTATCATCACTCTATGATAGGAGTTGGTCACGCAGCCTACACAGATCGATTCCATGAATTAGCCAGACTAGTTCCTCATATGGTTACCCCTGAATCCAAGAGAATCGCGAGGTACATATATGGTCTTGTGCCTGAAATCCGTGGAACTGTAAAAACGACTGAGCCGTCTACAATACAAAGTGCAATACTGAGGGCAGGAACCCTGACAGACGAGATGGTTAGAAATGGTACTTTGAAGAGCAGTGACAAGAGGAAGGAAGCGAGTGGGTCGAATAAGCAGATGGACGTGGTAGCAGACAACAAAAGGGCAAGAGTTTTTGTGGCAACTGGTACTGAACAAAGAGAGTATGCGGGTACACATCCCAAGTGTGCTAAATGTGCTTATCATCATCCGAAGACCAAGCCCTGCCGCTTGTGTACAAATTGCAATCGATACATCCGTTTTAAGGAGCAGTGTAAAACACAGGTAGCACCGGCTAATGTGGGTAACATGAGGAATAATCCAAGGACTTGCTTCGAGTGCAACAGCCCGAATCACTACCGGAAAGATTGTCCTAGGTTTCATGGAGCACAGGGACACCCACAAGGTAACCAACACCTAGCTTTAGCAATTGACGGAAACAACCCGAACCCTGTACTCAATATCAGTCCACCCCAAGCTCGAGCATTCTATGTAGGAACCGAGGAAGCCCGCAATGCATAACTGGTACGTTTTCCCTAGACCATTAAGTGATTCACCGTATTACTCAGATTCAGTGAGTCTCATTAGATAAGAAACCTAGACGCGTAAGTTTTGGCATCAACACTTTGATCATACACCCTGATTTCGTGAAACCTAAGGATAGAACTTTAAGTATCATCGATTCACGAGGACGTGATTCCTCTGACATGGGAAGAATGTCACAATTTTCAAATTCCGGTCATTTCTCAAACTCAATATTCATCATATTAGTTCATGCATGGTTTTGCATTTCACATTAAACGTTTATTTTCTTATTAAATAAACGCTATCGCGTAAACATTATTTTGAACAATTGATCCGTTACTTCCAAAAATTTATCACAATATATTTTTATACTCATATTAAGTTTATAAAATAATATTATGAGTTTACCCAATGTTTTAAATTTATTTCGTATATAAATTGTTATGTTTATATAAATTACGACGGTTTTCTTAAATTCAACCCGATAAATATTTATTCACTCAAATCATTCAAGAAATGTATTTTTATAGACCTAAATATATTTTATCTTGATCCGTGAAAATTTATTTTTATCTAACGCTACCTTAAATATTCAAATGGGTACACAATTTACCACAAGTCTTCAATTAACTTACATTTAATCATACATATACATTTAAAAAAAAAAAAAAAAAAAAACATGAACATTACACATGAATCACCCTTGTCGACACAAGGGATGACTCATGCACACTTCATACAAATATCTTACATATACATATTATTAGTAAATGATTTCTACACCTAGTACATACATAATCACAAAGTGTAAAAATAAAAGCTATCATCTCTTCTTCTTCTAACATAGAACCGGCAGCCACAAGACCAAGAAGGAAGATCATCATAAAATTTTCAAGACAAAGTTATTTAACACTCTAGTAACACTCTTTGTATAGGTTTTGAAATAAAAACCTAGGGTGATTAGGAAATCCTTTGTTCTCATAAACCTCATCAAGTATTCCAGTAAGCATCTCATGTCCATTTTTCATCTTTCATATTCATTTCATATTTATTTCATCATATTTGAGGAAAAACATGCAAGTCATATGATGTTGTACCACTTTTTCATTGATTTTTAAGAGTTATGAATATATAAGTCATCCTATAATTACTCCTTGTTATATATTACTTTTGGTGATGTCTAGGAACCCGTGACACCCTAAGAAGGTGTATGGTAGGATTAGAATAGCTTCGGAGTTGTTTTGAATGGGTTAGAATAGGTTTGGCGCGAGAAAAACTCATTTCGACAAGTTTGCAAAAGGGTCTGTCCATATTTTGAAAATATGGAAAATCCGACAGTAAGTAAAAATTTTTGCCCTAGATATTTGGAAAATATACTTTAAAATAAAAACGTGGCCGCTTGAACGGATTAAAACGGAGCTATAACGAAGAAGTTATGAATTTTTCAAGTTGGCGAAGAGAACTATAATTTTCTGGAAATTTCAGCATGAAAATGTCACCCTTTACGAGTCAAAAATGAAACTTAGGTGTTATAAATTATGTCGACTTGACAAAAATATATTAGTATACTTTGATACGAAGCTAAGGACATATAAAACGTAGAAAACGGAATTGTAACGATTAAATTATACACGTTTTCACAAAGTTGCCGTAACTTTATTATATAAGAAAAACTATATTAATTCTAATAGGCAAGTATTACGTCAAACTAGTCACCATGTTGGAGGACGTTTTTAACATTAATGTAGAACTTTTTATAAAGTGATGTCTTCTAGTAAAAGTGAGTTCGCCAAGTATATTTATCAAAATGACCGACCGTTTGATTAGCGGAGTTGTAATGAATTAAATACGTTTACTCATACTTTGCCGAAAACCATCTTTAGACTATACTTTGGACTAAGGTACTATACTTAACCTATATTTTTCTTTGTGATTGAGACCTCTAGGATGGAAACTTAAATACTAAAACTTTGAGATAATGATACAAGCTTTCCAAAACTGTTGAGTTCGTTTCCTAACACTCGGTGTGCACCATTTTGTGACTATCATAGGAGGTTGTTTCAACATAACTACTTGTAGAGTATTTTTTTTATACGACGGGATGTCATAAACATATAATTTTGACGATAAACATTATTTCCAAAACGTACAAGTGGTATGGATATCATATGAGTTTGCATGCACGACATTGAATCACGCATTCACGACAACATATCATAACTCAAGTCATGACATTCATTTTAGGTCGCGGATAGTTCCGAGCCTCATATTAGTGCACTTCATTTTGTTAGCATATCAATCATACCAGGTGATTTTCATAGCCCCTACTTTTATACGTTTTGAATTACTTTTGGGGGAGATACATGCTCAACTATTTTTATTTACTTTCATAAGTACTATAAACTTTTAAGGATTACCGTGAGTTCATACCCCGCTTTTACTCATTTAAATTCTTACAAACTCTTTGGGGGAGATACATGCTTAAATACTTGTTTTTACTCTTGCGAATACTCAAACCATTTATACAATTGTGTAGACTATACTTCTTATACTCTTTGGACATTATGTGTGGTTTATTGCGATATGTACCTTAATGTGCTAAACTTGTTTTCAATTATGCATCAACATACATTCTATAGCAACTGGTTAACTCCTGCGGGAGCCGGCGGAGAGGTATTGATAGTACTATCGGGCTGACGCCCCCACCCTTGGGTCCTTGATGACGTGACCTGGGGTGAATATAATCTGTTATTCAATGAAACATAACAAACAATTTAGACTTGTCAAGAGGTTCAGTTGGCTGTGATTCTTTGCATTAAGTACATTTATATATCGTATGCACCTATGTCCTACTTACAAACAAGATTGACAATTCTATATTTTGGCAATGGGTTGTAAACACACAGGTTGCAAGTTTTGTATGGGCGGAACTTGGAACTGAGTGGATTTACAATGCCTTTGCTGCATAAACAATTTTTGAAAGGCTTTACATTTCATCACAAACTTATGAACTCACCAACCTTTGTGTTGACACTTTTTAGCATATTTACCTCAGGTCATAAGGCGATAGCATTTCATGGAGCTTTTGGGTCACATGGCATACATTGGAGTCTTGTGCTTTTAACAATTACCATTCGACATATTTTGTAAACTTTATGTATTATCAAACTTTGGAATCTCATGTGTTGTAAACTTTAACTTATTTAATCGAATGGCAAACTTTTCAAAACGTCTCATTATAGAGGTCGTTTTCTGTATCCATACTTTGTGCTATGACGTCATACCCCAATGACACTATCGTTCCGCTGCGATATTTTGGGGGTGTGACAATATTACCAGGTTTTGAGTTGTATTTCCATATATAGCACCACTTTCCTTTAGATTGTCAATAATGACAAATGATAGATTGAAGAGATTGAAGCAATAAACATAGAAATGATTTTGCCTACATACTGGGAAAAAAACCTGAAACAGAAAAAAGTAAAATATTAATAAAGAGTATAATAAAATTCAAATAAGTATATATTGTAATATTAAAATTAAATTTAATAGTTTTAAATGGAAATAACATAATTTTTAATGTGATATCAGATAAAGTGTTACAAATGTTGCTGCTGCTGCAACAAAATGTTGCTACTGCTGAAACTACTGCTAGTACAACTTCAATCACTGTTGGTTTAAAAGTTTTACTACAATAAATCGCAGTAAAACAACCACAACCACAATAAAATCGCAGTACAACCGCTCACTAATATTTAATTTGTAAATTTAGTAATTACTTAATTATAGCTCCTCAATTATTAAGTATAGATAAAGTATAACTTCTTGTTGTCTTAAAATATATGATTTCTAAAGTACAAATAGTTAATTTCAAATAAACTGCTGTTGCAACAACAAAATACATGATGCAACAAATGTTCCTACTGTAGCAACAAACAAATGTTTTGTCACATTTAATGATTTAAGAAAACAAAATTTAAACTTACCAGATTAACTGTCGATAGATTATTACAATTCAGAAAATTATTGTATGCAAAATTGATTGCATTCAAAAATTCTTCTTGTATCTTTTTTCTCTTCGAGGTCCCTGAATTAAATTTGAAAATAAAAAGATTATAAACGCTTTGTTTTCTTAAAAAAACATTAAGAAATAAAAAATAATAATAATAAATGAAAAACAAGAAGACATACCATTGCTTCAGTGTTAAGAAATAATCTTAAGCATGATCCAGGACTTCTTTATTTTTCTTGAAAATTCAACACAATAGTCCAAATATCTATGATGTTTGAGGTAATCTGTTTTGTTTTATTAATCAGATCTTTAAAATAGCTCCGATTGACAACACAATAAAAATCTGACCCAAAAAAAATGCTCCCTGTATTAAAATAATAAAAATAGTTAATAAATTTTGTATGATTGTATTCTGATAATAATAACATTAGTTAATAAATAAAATAAATAAAGAAATAACTTACGCAATTTTGCTGTTGTTCTTTTTCTTTATTAACTCTATCACAGACTTGTCGTTCTTATTTAATTTACTTTTTATATCAACTTTTCTAACATTGAATGGTGACTTCAAAATTGTTGTTGGATTCTTTTGTCTAATATTCTTTGAGTGTGTTTGTACATAAGTATCTACTTGTACGGAATCTTCATTATCAACTCTTTTGTTAACAATATTTCTTAAATTGTGAAGAGTTTCAGCTCCATCTATCATCTGCAAGTTTAAAATCAAAAAATAATTACAAGATGTAAAAAAATAAATAAAAATAACCATGTGCAATCTACATTACTTATTTATCATCTACTTGAATCCGTTGAATATCCTCGGACTCATTTGAATCCTCTTCTTCAGAATCATCATCATCAGATGACGAAGTTGACCGGAAAAAATTTATTGGCTCAGGACACTCAATTAAAGCCAATTACGAATAAAAAAAGAAAAACTTACATTAATAACATAATTTGTTTCACACGTATAAAAATTTGTGCTCATATAAAATACTTACTACAGAATTACTTAATTCATTGAGTGCTTCAACAACAACCACAAGCTGAAATTATAATGTATGTTATTAAAATAAAAATAAGAACGACAAGTCTGTGATATATATATATATATATATATATATATATATATATATATATATATATATATATATATATATATATTATATATATATATATATATGAAATGTTAATAAAATTAGTTTAATGACAGTGTATGTTATTAAAATAAAAAAAAATAAACAAATAAAATAAAATACCATTTTGTTCGAATTTGAAGAAGCTTCATGAACATGATCATAATCAAACCGATCTGCAAGCCCATCTATCTCTGGTTTTTCATCTGTCAGAGAAAGTAACTTCGTATTATTCCCATCTGTTTCTGAACTTTGATGTTTCTGTAAATTTAAAAACATTTCTAACAAAAATGAATTAAAATTAAAAAAAAAAAGAAAAGAAAAAAATTAAAAAGATTGTTACCTTTAAATCTTCGACTTCAAAATTCATTGCTTCTTCCTTGACCTTTTCAAATTCTGGATATTTTGATAAAGCTTTTGTCTTAAAATGTAATGCTCTCAAAACTCTCTTTTTGAATTTTGCATTTTGATCCGTTATGCACAACTTGAAAAAAACAACCATATGCAAAATCGAAAGATTAGTTATTCCAGAATAACTTTGAAAGCATTTCTTATTTTCCTTGTTTAAGTAACAAAGCCCTACTTCAGGTTCTTTGTAATACTTAAGGTCTTGAAAGATGATACCATCTGGAACTCTTTGAAAACATGGACGATCTCCAGATAAAACTCTTCTACAACAATCTACAAAATACGGTTGATGAACAAAGGATGTGAAATGAGTCAACCCAATATATGATTGATAACACTCGTCAACTGTGATCTCATTTAGCATGTAGGCTTTTACGAAAATGCTTTGAATTTCTTTTATGATTTTTTTCTTCAGATTACACTCTGTATTACTTTTGTAAATACAGAACATAAAATCTTTCCATTCTTGAACTCCTAAAAAAGGAAGATCTTGATGCGAAATTGTGTCTTTTGAATTGTATTCTAACATCAGCGAGTATCTTAAAGATCCATTCACTTGCTCAACATCGACTTTAATAATTTTTTTATATCCATAATGTCTTCTGAATCTGCAAAATTTCAAAACTTGCTCCATATTCCTTGAATCTAAAGAAAGCTTACAGTCCAACAAAACTATCCTTTCTTCGTTGAATCTCTGTTGAATACTCATACCTTCTCTTTTAATGATTTTGCTAACTTTTGCTTTCGTTCCTTCTTCTTCATATTCATCTGGATGTTCTTCCATCCACTCCTCTGCATACTTTATCAATTTTTGTCTATGTATATTGATCTCATGAAGCAAAAGCTTTGTAATGTATCTACTTCTCAACACATCCATCTGCATTCGACGATTTGGGTCATTTTCTACTAAAAGACCTGTTTCCCAATTTTCATCTTGAGCCTCATAAAGTTCCATATGTGTCATCGCATATAAACCACAATTGACTTTATCTTGTCTAGTTCTCCATTTTAGTTGAATTATTTCAGCACTTGAATCTAGCAAAAAACAAATATTTGGATGGCTCTTATCAAGCAAATAGGATGATAACAGACTTTTCTGAAAAGAATAAAAAATGAATGAGAACAACACAAAAAATATACTGAACAGGAAAAAGTATAAAGTAAAATAAAAATCAAATCTTACCACATAATCAAAAACGTGCTTGTATTTTGCATTATATGAAGCACCTAAATTACTGTTGTCTAAAATAACAGCACGACCATTCCTTATGTTGAAAACTATTACATAATAGTGCTCATATGCAAGGATTGGAAAGAACACCTATTAAAAATGAAATTAAAATCAAATAAAAGATGACTATTATTATGTTAATATTAATGATAGATTACATTACCAGTTCGATTTTTTCCATTGACATATCTTTTTTATCATTATCAAACTAATCTTCAACATAGCGTTTAAACTTTAGACAATGTCCTTCTTTATCTTTTTCATATTCCTTAAGATCTGTTGGCTATTAAAAACAAAAAGAAAATGCGCGCAAAAAGTTACAAACAAAACATATTTGTGTATAATGAAAGAAAAATTAAGATAAAAAAAATATATTAACTTACAATCATCACTGTTTTGAAGTAATGTCTAAAACTTTTTAAAGCATCCTTTGTTAAATTTTCTTCAAAATTGAGGATACTAACAAAGTTATCAATAACTTCACGCTCAATCTTTGTTTCAGAAGCAAGACACTTGATATGAACTCTTAAAATTCCATTTACTTTCCCATAACTGAAAATCTCCTCCCTATAAAGTAACAAATAGAAATTATTATATACTAGCATATAGAAATTACATGTAAAAAATTAAAAATTAAAATTATGTATAGTTTTAAAAACTTACAAATCATTTTTCTCTGTATCGGATAGAATCATTTTCGGGAATAGTTTTTCAACCTGTGATTTGAATTCCATTATAGTCTCAACTCTTTTGTTCATATATGGAGATTCAAAAAGGGTGCATGATTTTTTTCTTCGTTTTAGCTTCTCTTCATTTCCTTTGATATTCAGATCATGTTTTTGAAAAACCTGAAAAAGCGTACTAAAGTGCACTTATATAAGATATTATTTTTACTACTATTCACTAATAAAATAAAAAAAAATAATTAATTAGATATGAAATTGTACCTGAATGGCAAGATTATCGATTTGATTTGTCTCAAGATCAATAACAGAATCTTCCATACTAACATCAGTAGAAACAACACTAGAAAGTTTTTCATCAAAAGTAGAACTCCCAGAAATATTTACTTTAGAAGATGAAGTGTATTTAGGTACTTCAGAAGATTGCTTGGGTTTGTATGAGATATTATCGACAATGTAATTCTCACTTTTGATGTTTAAAAGTTCCTCTTCAGCCTTGATACACTTCAAAACATCATCACTTGTAAATGTTTCATTCTTATCAAAATCATCATCTTCAGTATCTAACATCTCATCATCTTCACATATCTGTTCTTCAAATGGTTCTTCTTCCTGAAGGATACATTTGGTGGTGTCACTCGTGCCCTTACCAATTTGATTAACCGTATTACTTTGGGATTGCGTGACATCAATAGATTCTTTTGGGAGTACATCACCACTGCTAGAACCCACTGGCCTGTCAGGTTGATTACCTGCAAAGTTAGCTGTATTTTGATCTTCTTTCTTAAAAGTTTTCTTCACTTTGACATACTTGTCGCTTTCATCAAAAGATTCATAAGCATCAATGCTTTCTTCTAACTTTGTGATAGTTGCGCTTTTTTCTTTCTCGTTGTCTTTGTGATCATCAACTTCTTTCAAATGTTTGTTTGAAATTTCACTTTCTTCAAACTCTGACTTTCTGTCAGCATCTTCATCCTCATGTAAACATGCTTCATCAGCAGTAGAAAAATGATCATTAGGAACGCTTTCTTTAATCACTTTATTAGTTTCTATGACATCATCTATCTGCATCTCAGGCCTAAAAGAGTCTTCGGATTTCTCAATCTCATCTACTTGTAAGACATCTTTTTTAGTTTCTAAACAATCACTGTGTAGAGAAACTGCAGCCAATTCTATGATAACATTACTTCCTTTGTCTTCTAACTCTGACTTTCTGTCGGCATCTTCATCCTCAGGCAAACATGATTCATCAGCAGTAGAAAAATTATCATTAGGAACATTTTCTTCAGCAACACTTTCTTTAACCACTTTATTAGTTTCTATGACATCATCTATCTGCATATCAGGCCTAACAGAGTCTTCAGATTTCCCAATCTCATCTACTTGTAAGACATCTTTCTTACTTTCTAAACAATCACTGTGTATAGAAACTTCAGCCAATTCGATGTTAACATTACTTCCTTTGGCTTCTAACTCTGACTTTCTGTCGGCATCTTCATCCTCAGGCAAACATGATTCATCAGCAGTAGAAAAATTATCATTAGGAACATTATCTTCAGCAACACTTTCTTTAACCACTTTATTTGTTTCTATGACATCATCTATCTGCATCTCAGGCCTAACAGAGTCTTCGAATTTCTCAATTCATCTACTTCTAAGACATCTTTCTTAGTTTTTAAACAATCACTGTGTATAGAAACTGCAACCAATTCGATGTTAACATTATTTTCTTTGACAA